>QUZF01000047.1:4943-151710 GCA_003693555.1 Coccinonectria pachysandricola
CCCCCCCCCCCCCCCCCCATACCATGTGAGATAGATACCACCTCTGCAATCAAGCTTCGACAAGAAATCAGCAAAAGGTAATCACGGCCAGACCAGCGGCCATTCCGAACCTGTTAAAAGACACGTTCGATACCTGACATCTACATAATCTTCACTTTTCAGCTACATGTCCCGCTCAGACTCTGGCCCACTGGCCCGCCATTTAGATAGAGTACTCCAAATTGTCGAAGTGCAGCTCATTAACTAACCCTTGTCATATACGAACATTGACAGGATATTCCCAGCTTTCAACATTGGCCAGAGGCGGATCTTCAAAGCGTCCTCCATGTCGTCTCTCAACATCCCCCCCCCTTCTCTTCTCTTTTCTTTCTNNTCTTTCTTTTTTCTTTTCTCTACGACACCTTGTCGAAGCGGTCCTTGTAGCACGTTGTGAATTCCACCCGGAATTGCACAGGATCAGCCCAAGGGAGAAACATTGTCTAGCAGCCCAGTTCCCGCCACGTACCGGGGGGGAGGGGGTGAGAGACAGGAGACGAGACGCTCTACAGTACTGATTAGCGACAGCCCTGATGTTTGTACCTGTTCTTCCCGGGGTAGAGACGAGAGATTAGATGGGAGACACTGAGAGTGTGAGCGAACCAGTGCACGTTCCAAGCTGCTTTTCAACCAAACCACCCGCTTGGCCCGCCCGCCCGTCCGCCCGACTGCTGTCCGCTCACCTGTCAGCTAGGATCAGAGAAGGATCACGACGGTCCGATTGACTTCACCACTCTAGATGCGAAGCCGAATATTCAACTCCACGAAATACCGTAGTATAAAGATGTAGAGATGTAAATCGACGAAAATCCCAAGTGCATAGGGTCGATAGAACTACAGGGGCACCCGGACCCGGAAAGCATTGAAGGCTGGACGCCCCCGACAAGGGACCCAATGGGGGAAAATAGAAGACACAAAAAAAGCAAAGAAGGCGTCCGGGAGGGGATTTGCTTGCGTGCCGTTGGCGTCCCCATCCCCGTCGCGATCTAGGCCAGCCACCTGCAGGACTCTCCATGTGCAGGGGGGCTTGTTGAGTGGAAGCTTTCGATGGGCCGTGTTCCTGCTATTCAGTCAAGGATGGGAGAAGCGAGCTGAGGTGACAAGACAGGCCATGAGAGAGGACCGTAGGGAAACAGGTTGGTTGCAAAGTTCAATTCAACAGCGCGGGCTCGGAGATTCTACCAGATGTCGAATAAGGGTGAGCACGTTCGGTCATGTTGTTTGTTTGATATAGCGCCGAAGTAGTTCTTTTCAAATGGAGCTCGCTTCGAACCTACGAGGCCAAATTTTCTACGGGCAGGATTCATTCGTTGTACCGTACGTGCTGCTAGTACTATACAAGGGCCCTGCCGCTATTGGATGTCTTGTACACTGGGTAACGGCAACAATATTACCTCGTACTTCGGTATTTTTATCAGCTCACAGGTCATTCTCCCTCCGAACCCAAGCCAAAATATTGACTCACTGTCTCTTCCTCTCGACATTACTCTCTTTCTCTCTTCCTTGCGGTTGCCCCCCTCACTACCTTACAATTAGTCTCTGATTCCGTTCCCATATGAGGAAAACAAGGAAGAAAGAAGAAAGAGGGAAAAGAAGAGGTATGGAGAACGCATACGCGCACTGTATGCGAGTGCGAGTGTGTACTGTGATAGGGTGTGGTCAATGGTCTGAGAGCTGACAAGCCCTGTCCTTCTCTTCACTACATACACTCCCCACCCTCTCCGAATGCATCGCTTCTGCACTCGTCCGTCGTCGACTCCGGGTTCCAGCTCCCAGCTCCAGCTCGGATCGATCATTGGTGCTGCTTACCTCTGTTGGTCACTCGCTATCGATGCCATCGCTGGAGCTGTTACTTCGATGCAGCAGCAACGAACGTACAGTGGTGCGTACTGCTACCACCAGTGCTATCGATTGCTCTAAAGAGGATGGCCTTTGCTGAGCTGACTTGAGGTAGATGGGTACTGTCAGCTGCTGACGGCTGGCTGACAGTTGCTGCTCCAACATTGCACTCTCTGCTCCGTACCTAGCCCTTTGTCACTGTCGTCTCTCCCCTGTCTTCTACTACTGCACAGAAGTAGAAGTATTTGACATGCTTCATCACTCCTTTTCTCACCTTCGACTTCGTCGACAAAACTACCAACCAGCGCTGACGACGCGCACTCAAACCGCACGCGTTACCTGCTCCCTCTCGTACTCTCTTCTCGGCCGCTAAGTTCATCCTCGGAGGACCCAAAGCTTACGTGTGCTCCCCGTATCCTCGCTCCTCCCCAAGCTACGACAGCCAGTCTTCTCAGCTAAACCCCCCTCCCCCCCCCCCGGCCGTCCCCGGCCTAGTCTCTGGGCCTTTGCGTCTCTGCCCATTCAGCCCTCCCGAGCTAGTCGCCTTTGGCGTCTTGCGCAGACACCAAGGAGATCCCGTTCAGAGTAGGCCCTGCTGCAGTAGAGCTGCGCTAGTCTCAAAGGAACGCGAAGAGGCCTGTCCCCCAGTCTGACCTTGGAGTTGGAGGAGGGGTGGCCATCTCGTGGCCCGCGTTCCAGCCCGAGCGGGTGTCTCTAGTAGCTGGGAGGGTGTTGAAAAGCCCTGGGGAGTGCTAATGGTTGAGCTCTTGCGAAGTGCGGATGCCGCCTTTCACAAGCGGACAGAAGAGACTGGTCCCCCAGAAAGGATATACATATCGCGCCAAAGACGCCAGGGCGCCACCACCCGGGCAGGCAAACCTTACTGAGTCTTCGGTTCTCCATTGACTACACCCAAAAAGGGCCCTATTGAAACCCCAATTGCCCCCCGGGTCATCACGACTTCTCGACTCCGACTTCTGCTCTTCTTCTCTTCCGATCCTCACTTTGAGTTCGAGCTTGACCTTCTTCGTGCTTGCAGCTCCCCCGAGGACTTGGACAGCTCATGGTAGTCTAGCCCCTCTGCTTCGCTTCTGGTCTCCTCTCTGCCTGCCCCTGCCTTTTAATCTTCAGCCATCCTCGACCTAGACCCGGACGTGTATGTCAGAACAAGCTTCGCGATCCCCGAATCTTGGTGTGGCAGATCAGCACCCCTCTTTCGACCCAAGCTACGCCTTTCCCGTGGGCCATCACAGCCATCAGCGCCTGCGTACGGGGCAGCCGCCGCCAGCTCTTAATCAGAGCCATCCCACCAGCTTCGGCATCCGCGGTCTCTACAACGTCAACGAAGCCTCTCTACTCCTCGTCGCCGGTCAAACGACTTTTGTGTCCCTTTGGTGATAAATATCTATGAGCAGACGAAGCCACCGCAGAGCCACTTCCGCAGCCATCTATCAGTTTTAACTCCTGCAGTAACTGCAACTGCAACTGCAACGTCGAAGTGTTGTAAGACTACGTTGCTTCGCTCTCACGTCAAGCTTGTGTATTCGCAATCGAATCGCCCCTTCCGATACCTTCTTGAACCTTCCGGAGTTTCATCTCTCTCGCCAAGGACCAACCAACTGCCTCTTGCCGATTACTCGAGAGGTATATCGAAACTTAGTTGGGTGTAGAGACGTCAGATTGGCTGAAGCTTGAAAAAAGTCGGGCATTTCCTCCTGCCACAGAACCCGGTTTCGCTTGTCATGGAAACCGCATCGACCAGCTTCGCCTCACGTCGTCCCGCCGCCGGCGCCTTGCCAGCCTTCTATCTGCCTCCACCAACTGCAGATGTTCCAAGTATGGCCAAATATCCTTTGTACCCTCCAACCCCAGGAGAAAACAACGAGCCCTATCCCAACTCCCTCGATATCGCCGCGGATGGATCCCCCTATCCGTCGTCATATCCCCCTCCTCCCGGTTCCTTACCCGATCGTCGTCATATCTCTACTCCCAGCATTCTGACCCCTTCGCCAGGAGCCAGCGACGGCCTAAGCCCCAGCCTGTCCAGCAGCGTCAACACTGGAGGGAGCTCTCAGGGCTCGCAAGCACCCGCCGGTATGCAGTACTCGTACAACGGCCACGTCCACGGCGGATGGCCTACGCCTGGAAACTCTTCGTATACCGTCAGCTCGACAGCGCAAGCTCAGCCATCTCTGGGCCAGCAGCACTTTGGTGGACGACACTCTTCTATGTACGGAGGGCCACCGAATATGCATTACAACCAGCCTCGAACCTCTCAGTCTCCCGCTACCGGAGCTGACGGTCTCCCACCTCCACACTACGATCAGGTCCATCACCCCTTTCAGACGCCTGTCTCAGGCGGAGGTGGGCAGACAACGCCATCTGGACTGGTCTCTCATGGAGGTCACGGCGCTATATTGACATCTCAGTCAACGCACCCGCACACGCCTTCTGGAGCGCCAGCCCAAGCCGATTCATATACCCATTCTCGACCGCCGAGCAATCCAAGTTACTACCCTGCGTCTTCTACACCCCAGCAGTCCAGCTTCTCCTCGTATTCTACGCAGCCTTCTCCTCCGCAACATTCGCCCAACAACACGGGTTCCCGACTAGGCTCTCTTTCCAGCCAGGGGCAAGGTCCGACCATGGCGCCACCTGGTTCCCTACGAAACTATTCGCCATACCAGCCCGTAGCAACCATGAACGGTTCCGTCATGTCCAACATGCATCAACCCGGCGGTCAATTATCGATGATTCCAGGCATGGTCCCCCAGTACGGGCACCATCCGATGATGTATACGCACGGACAACCAGCTGTTCAGAACGAACGGCCCTTCAAGTGTGACCAATGTGTCCAATCATTCAGTCGAAATCACGACTTGAAGCGACACAAGCGAATCCATCTGGCCGTGAAGCCTTTTCCATGCACGTTCTGTAGCAAGAGCTTCTCTCGCAAGGATGCGTTAAAGGTAAGAAGCTTCGTCCCAGAGTTTGAGTTGCGACAGGCATCTTCTCGACAGTACATGTGCTAACCAGTTCCCAGAGGCACCGGCTTGTCAAGGGGTGCGAGGGGAAATCAGTCGATGGTTCCGCTACTGTCGACGGAAGCGCAGCAGATCGCTCTGTCGACGGAGACGACGGCTCGGAAGCAAAGAAGGATATGTCGTGATCCCACTCGGTCAACGAGAAAGAACAGCAGCAACTGAAACGACAACGACGGGAGAAAAGGAGAAAGAAAGAAAAAACTCGTCCACGAGCAGTTTCTGTCGATACCCGTGCAAGTATTTATGCGGTCTGGATTGTGAGGGGGCGTATGCCTTTTTTGAGGATCGGTAGGGTTCGATTTCGGCGCAGCGGCATTCGATGATAGGCGACGATTCGCACAGCGGCAACACTACCCGTTACTTGACTCGCCTCGCCTTGGCAGACAACAAGAGGATGTTCGAGCGAGACGCTGCTTCGATTACACTGCTGACTGTGCCGCCGACGACGACGAACTCGTCAAGGTTAGACTTGTTTTTCCTGTTCACATTGGCTTGGTTTGGTTATGGACAAGGCGCGATACGGATCTACGGTTAAGGCAGAGCGAGGTTATGGGAACAGGATCGCACTTGACGAACAAGAGGCAAATTGGTTTCGCTACCACTGATACGCGGCGCAACTCCAGGGAACATGGTAATGATTGGATCCGGGACGATGAAGAAGATGTAAGGCTTTGCTTGATTGGATTCCACTGTTCGTGACAGACAGCACATGGGATTTTCTAAGGGGGGATGCTTCTTCTCTTCTGCTTTGGGCTTGTCTCGCGCAAGAATGCTCTGTTAGCAGGAGCACTTTGACTCGCGATGCTTCTAAACGTGTGTTTGGCAGCCGGGGAGGGACAGGCAAAAGAGGAAATGACTTAGGGTTCAGGCGCAATCAAAATACCACTGTTTTACTACCCTTATTAGATGTTTGAGTTTATGCAAAGACGGTTCGGTTCTTCCGACAGCTGAGCGATTGAGAATCTCGTGACAGGTACGCGACGAGCTACGAAGGGCGAAGAGAGGGGGGAGGTCACTGCTCTCGATGCTCTAGGTCTACAGTAGCTAGCTAGGCTAGGTGAGCGTTTCCTGCGCTCTGGCACGGAAGCAAAGTCTGGTGTAGTCTATCTAAAGGATAGCGGCCCGATTGATGAAGAGTGGGCTGATTGTGATGTTCAGTCTCGAAGCTAAGATGAGTCCGGACGAACTGGACGGTTCTGGAGCGGCCGCTTCTAGCGCGGCAGGCGAAGAACGGAAGTATGTACAGTATGTATGCATTTCGTAGTGCTCGAGCATCTCAAAGTCCATCTATCAGACTAGACTAGAGCGAAGGCTCAGTCATCTCTATCTAGAGTAGGCTAATAGGCCAACTTACAGTACAGTACTAGGTTAGTAACTTGGACTACTTGGTCGCAGAGGTTGTTGTCGGAGCGATTGGAACGCTGTGTAACGTGTGGGTAGGTATTGTCATCTGTCGTTGGACGTGGGTGTGTCTGCTTGCGGTGTTGATGATGCTTTTTGTATTTCTCTTCTTCTTTTTCCTTCTTCTTTTCGTGTGTGAAAGTAGAACGAGATGGATTCTGGATGGATCGGGTAGGTGTATTGGTTGAGCTGCTCGATAAAGTCATCGAGAGAACAAGGTGCGCGGCGCAAGTCAGCAACATGTCTCCGTAAGAGCTTGATGATCTGCATCTTGTCGGTACTGCAGCCAGTAGTACTTCTGTCCGGATCGCGAGTACAGACATACAGAATGCAATCAACCCTTGTGTCGATCCGGGTGCGGGCTGGTGGGGATATAGTGGGGATAAGGACGGTGGAGGTGTTCGGACTTTTGGGGGGGGGGGGGGGGGNNNNGGGAGAAAGGTGTTGAGGCTGATTGCTGATTGAGGGAGGGAGGGAGGGGGTGGGGGTTCTTGATTCACATGTAAAAAATAATGGGGGAGAAAGTACGGATAACTCGTCAAGGCGGTTTGATTATAATGACGTATAGTTGTCATCTGAACAAGCCTAGTTCGACCCATCTAGAATCTGGGCCGTGGCTTACTTTGCTCTTTCTCAGCTAATCGAATTATATTTTATTTTTCAATTTCATCCAACTTGCTTTAGTTTCATCTAGCTAACTAGATGATTAGTTGTCACCGTCTGACTACCGGGTCATAGGCTCCTCGAAGCGGTGCGAGGCATGGTACGGGATTTGATCATCTGCTTTCGATTCGATCAAGTTGTCCGTCACTAATCCAAGACGCATGGTCGTCCCCACGAAGTCATTCATTAGGCAGAACATTCGTCGCACGAGGTAGGAGTCAGGTGTCTGCCCGAGCAAAAGGCAGATGGATGGCTCAGGCTCACCTCGGGCAGCTTCCTCCTGGATAGCCCGAGGATCGGCCTCGTCTCTTTCTCCGTCTCCGTCTCTGTCGCTTTTCAGACTTGTCTCTCCCGGCTTGTCTTGAATCCGGCTCATCATTTCCGGCGGCCGATGAGAGGGGGGGGAGCAGCAGCAGCAGCACTCGCTACGCTTCGTGTCAGGTGGTTTCCTATTCCGGACCTCCTCTTCCTAGCCAGCCGAGTCAAAAGAAATGAGGTTTCGGGGAGTTTTCGATGCATCTGCATCGCGTGCATGTCTTTGACTGAGCCTGTTGGAAATGTGCAGTCGAGCTGAGCCTTGGACTTCGGGAACCTGCCGGCCCGGGATCGTCATTCGGGAGAGTATTGTGCACATGCATACATACACGTACGCATACATATAGTATACACATACATGGTGCGTGTTGCCGAGCTAGGTGATGTATTCTCAGAACAGCACACGTATCCTCCTCCTACGAACCTGCACCCTTCCGCGATGTCCCTCGTAATCGACACCGGGTCGTCGCTTCAAGTTTTCCCGGGCTACATGATGCATCAGGTGGGTTTTGGGGCTCCATGGCCCGGAGCTGGGGTCTACTGTTGACACGAGGGTGCAGCCTCGAGGAACATGAAGAGTAAATATTCAGGCAAGGCGGTGAATTTGGCAGTGAGGTTGTCGTGGAGCGACTCTATCTAGAATGCATCATCCATTCTACGTCGGACTCTGTAGTGGTGAGATTGGTTCTCTGGCCTATACCTAGCAGGTACCCAGGCCAAGTACCGATACTTGCGCAATCGATTATCAACCTGCGCAAAACAGCTCCAGATCACCACCTCACCGACAGAATTTCTCCCTTCTCGACATACCACAGTTACCTTCGTCGAGACCCTGGCTCAAACCCCGAATCTTTCTCCCCCCCCTCTCTCCGCCTCGTTGTCTTTAGTCACCGTCCGTATCGTCCCGTCATCATATCTTCAACTGAGCTCTCCGCGCGTGCATCCCTTCAACGTCGGCTTCCGGAACTCGAAAGACTTTCCCCGAGGTTTACGATCGCATACGTGCTGGGGCGTGCATCGCTTCCTCTGCATCTCGCCAGCTCCCAACGTCTCTGCACCTGCGCCATCCCGAGAAGACGGCTGGGAAACACCAAGATACCGTAGTGCCGCGCCATGGAGCTCCATCCACGCCACGACATGAGCACGTCCGACGCTGCAACCGACTCGCACAACATGTCCATGTCCATGCCCGACTCCTCTGGCGGCATGGCCATGGTCTTCACAACCTCCACCCGCACAGCGCTCTTCTCCTCGACGTGGACGCCGACATCCGACGGCGGCTACGCGGGAACATGCATCTTCCTCATCGTGCTCGCCATCGTCGCGCGCTGCCTGCTCGCCCTCCGCGCCCTGCAGGAAGCTCGCTGGGTCGACAGGGAGGCGCGCCGTCGGTATGTTGCCGTGGAGGGAAAGGTCCCGCTGGCAGAACGCGTGGCGGCGAACCCAGATGCTAAGCGCATGGCGGTTACCATGTCGGAGAACGGCGCCGAGGAGAACGTCGTCGTGGTTGAGCGGAGGGGAGGCACCGCGAGACCATGGCGTCTCAGCGTGGATCCGGTACGGGCATGTCTCGATACGGTCATCGCCGGTGTCGGATATCTGCTGTAAGCTACGGTCGCTCTGTTAGCTAAAGAAACCACGCTGATTATGGATAGCATGCTGGCGGTCATGACGATGAACGTGGGCTACTTCATGTCTGTCTTGGCCGGCGTCTTCCTCGGCAGCTTGGCCGTTGGTCGTTACACGCAGCAGCTGGATCATTGAACGGCAAAGATGCATTTCCCCAACGATTATTTCTTCATATTCATCTTCATTCGGTTCATTTTTTTTTTTTTTTTTTGTTTCCTTGACTCGGCCCAGTTAGGTATTACCGCGAAGAACCAGCTTCTTCTTGTAAGTTGCCTAGGATCGAGGTGGGCTAGTTAAGTACTCTTGGTACAGGTACTTGAGCTCTAGCGGAGGAGAAACCTTCTCAAATGTGCTCACAACTAACGTTAGCACCTGCCACGTCAAAGCTGTAAATAGACTAACATGATAAACACCCGAGCCAATCAAGTTGAAGGGACTTTTACATCGATGACTACAGATGTACCATCCATCCCCCATTAATAATTACTAGTCTGGCATTCATCAACATCGGACGCCGGAAGCGCTTGCTTGACAATAGAAAATCCTACCCCGGATTAACCTCGATTGCCAACGTGGTGATGATGGCCGGCGATCATGCCCCTGGCCAAAACCCGGCCGGCCTCCTTTCGTTCAGGAAGAAGACAACGACGCGAAGCTTCCTCCCCAACAAGGAAAAGCTGCTTGCTGACCATACCGTGCCATACAACAACAGCCTCGTTTCGTTGCACATAAGCTTGACATACTGCCAAATATGGAACTAGACCCAAGAGACATTAATTTACCATGTATGTACCGTTCAGGCGCACATCGGTTGCGATTTTCCCCCTTCCCCCTCTCTTTCTAACCCCCCAATCATACAGAGGCTGTGGTCCTAATGAGGCAACCGCTCAGGCCTATTACTATAATGGTCCACGCGCCGCCCGTCCCCATAGTTGGAACACCCTTAAAGCTTCTATAGCGAAGGAAATCAATCCCGAGTTCCTTCCTTCTTTGCTGATTTACAATATTGATTACATGGTCAAGTGACATGCTCTTCCCTATGAACATGCGAACGCTGTCAAGGAAATACCCACTATCTAGTCACAGAGTGTCGTCGATGGACACTGTTGCGATTTGAAATTCAGACAATCCCCGCGCTTCACACGATGCGCAGCTAGTCTTGGAAGAAAAAGTGCTCATTCATAAGCGAGGAAGCTGTATATCGTACACGTTACAAACTCGCCTACCCTCTGTTCATGTTCCTACATCATACGAAGGCCAGAGTGCATGCGCCGCTCAGGTCGTGGTGCGCTCGAAGCCGCATACGTGCAAGGTGAGGAGAAAGGTTTGTTCAAATCCAGTTCGTGGAAAGCCGGAAGTAATAGAAAGTCCGTTGTCTCTTCGACCCATTATAATTTCATCAAATTCACTTCACTTCAAAGTCCGTAAACATTCGTGCCCTCATTGCGTCCGTTCCTACACCACCGCAGCCCCAATAACTGAATCGCCCCAGATTTGCCTTCAGATAACTCCCCTGCCAAGCCACATCTGTCGGAGCCCGGCGATGACTGTTCCAAAACGACTCGAGAAGACACATCTGGGCGACAACTTTACATGGGAGCAGGCGAAAGAAACAGACAGCCCTGGTTTTCGCGGGAAGCCTGCGAGAAATGGCCCGTTGCAATGCGCCTTAGGTAGTAGGTACAATTCCAGCGGTAAGCTCCACGAGAAAGTGCAGCGTGATGCCGTTATTAGAGATGTCGCCCCTGCGCTCCAGGCCTGGAAGCCAATCGTGCGAGACAAAGGTTGAAAAGCAAGAGAAAGGGAAAAAATTAAGTCAAAATGCTAATGGCAAATCAACACCAGATCAACGCCAAATCACCAGACCTCGCAAAATCAAATTGATGCCCCAAAGGGGCCGCGCAAGGTCCAGAGCGGCGTCTCGAGAGAGCATTGAGAGCCGGGTATCAAAGACCAAAGGCTAGAATTCGTTTCTGCTGTTGTTGATGGATGTCATCACGACTGGTGATGGCTGCTGGAGGGCATGCCAGGTTGTGGGGGAATTCCCGAGCCGTAACCCTGATTCCGTTGTTGCACGTAGCTTTGGTACGCCAGGGCCTGCTGAGGGTCCATTGGCATGTTGGGCATGTAGCTGCCAGGCATGTGAGGGTTTTGGGGCATGCCTGGTCGCGCACCCTGCGGGGGTAGGTGCTGAGGAGCGGGCTCCTCGGGGGATTCAACCTGGTCGCCGTTGTCGATACCGTTCTCGTTGCCGGGAGTGGGCTCGGGCGCGTTGAGGCAAGCCTGCAAAGATGGTCAGATAACTGACTCTGTACAAAATCTCGCGGCGATGTGCATTCGGAATTGCGATGGCAGATCTTGCAATCACGACCCCACAATTGGAGCAGGAAGAGAGAGGAAGGCTACCATACCTGGATCAAGTTCTTGCCCTCGGCCTTGGTGACAAGCGGTTGCAGCTTGGGAGTCGTAAAGGTATAGACCAGTCCAGTCTCAGAGACGACCAAGAGAAGGACCTGGGTACCCGTGAGAACGGAAAGCTCGTAGGCCTACGCGTGATAAATGTCAGTATTACCATAGTTTTGTGCATTTTGAAATGTGGAACACGTCGGCGACAGCGGGATTCGCGTCTTATGCCACGCGCCAGCAACGTGCCGGGAGAAGACAAGTGTTTTTACCAACGTGGAGCAGATCGACAAGATACTCTCGTGACGTGGGATGCGTAGGAAAAACGAACCTTCTTCATGATACCAGCCTTGCGCTTGGAAAAGGTGATGTGACGGCGCGACTTGTCGCTGATGAACTTGATCTCAATCTTGCGACGCTCGCGGCTGCCCTTCTCGTCGTCGTCGTCGTCATCGTCGCCGGCCGACTGGCGCTGACGCTTGACGCCGCGATTCTCGGGCGCACCACCGCCATTGCCTACAGCATGGGCATCGTCGAGCTCGGTAGGCGACGTCTGGTCGTGCTGGTCGGTGATGTCGGCCATGGCGTTTTGTGTCGAAGGGTTCCGGCTGGGTTGGGGGGTGGGCTGACAGCTGAATGAGGTGTTCCCGTTTCCTTTCTCGTCTGTACTTGTCTCGTCTTGTAACACGATCAAGCAATGCGCTTTAGACTCTTTGAGAGGTGCGAAAAAAGCTGGTGGAGATACTGTTTTGAGCGTGGTGCCGATGGATCTATACTGGATCTGGCGTGGGAGAGCGGAGAGATGGGAAGGGAGCTGTGGTGCTCTGTGGTTGCTGTGCGGTGCGCTGGTCTATCTTGTCGCAGAAACCTGGTTGGACGCGCTTTTGCTGTATCGAGTCTGGTCTGAGTGCGGGCGGTGGGTGGCTCGAAAACGGAAAGAAGCGAGCAGGCAGGAAAGAGCAGGCATAAAAAAGGGAAGGGCAAGAAGGGCAAGGTGGCGGATGGCAAATGGCAGGTAACAGGTATTAGGTATTAACAGGGTAACGTCAAGGAAAGCGCGTGGGCTGGAGGACAGTGTGAAGCGAGGGTTTCGGCTTAAGCAGGTTTGTCCAAGGTTATTGTTATTCCTGTGCAGTGCGGACGCTGCGTGCGACAGCGACAATCGAGGGCTTCCGCTGGCACGCGCATGCGATTATCGGGGCGCTAGCTCTAGACTGGTGGGGTTGGAAAGCGGGGTGGGGAAAGGAATGACCAAGTGAAGCCTGCAATGGCCAGGGTGTAATCTTTAGGACCGTGGAAAGTGGGATGGACGTGACTGGCTCGAGCGAGGAGCAGGTAGTATAACCGTATGATCCTTGCCTTAGCCAGCGACGTGCAAGTCGGAGGAAACTACAGCAAAGGCGAGAGAGAGAGGGAAAAAGTGCTCCCTAGTCACGGAAAGACTTGTCCAGAAAATGCTGAGCACAGTACAGATGTACGCCGGGCATATTCAACGGGGCGGTGGAGGCTTGGAATGGACGCCAAGATGAATGGATGCAAACGTCCCGGCAACGGCAAGGTAATGGCTGGACACGAAGTGGCCAATCAGAAGATCATCATGGCCTGTATGTTGCTGAGTTGGGCGAATGCTAATGCGACCGGGGAATGGGTCTCCGGGGGCTGCGCCGTGCGTCCGTACGTGCCTCGGCCGGCTCGGTATCTCGATGGTTGCTCTATTCACACTGTAGACACGTTCGGCCCTTCGGGGCCAGATCGCACATGTTACAGTCGGTGCAATGATGCTTGCTAAGTCTCTGTGAGAAGCACGAGGAATCCTTCACCGTCTATGTTTATCTTCTTTCTTAAACAACACAAAAATTCAAGACCTGATATTGCAGTTACGAGGGAAAGAGCTCTTCTGTGATGATGCTACGGAGAATTTTGGTTTGAAGACGTTAAATACGAGGGCCGGAGCAGAAGGGTTCAGCTGGCGGCAGTGGGTGCGCAAGGGCCTCCCTCTCATCAAGGCCACAAATGCTATTCAAGCACGAGCCAGGCACCAAAAGATACCCACAGCAAACACGCGATCGAATAAACGCACGTCGCCAACGAGAACTAGCGCTCATCAGGCAGGAAAACAATCCAGCGCTCTCTCGCTGACAGTTGACGATGAATCTAGAAAAGCTTTTGATCGTAGGGCTGATGTCTTTCATTCGAGACGACCAAGAGCTTGCCTACCCACTGCATTAAGGGTCAAGCGAGATCAAGTCATCAACAGCGGGTTACTCTCTCGAAGAACGCTCGGTCGCCAGCGATTAAACTGTAGACCCAGTATGAAGTACGGGTACCGACACGGACACTTGGGCGGACACTGCTCGGTGGACTCGTCTAGTTCTAATAAAATACTCCGTACGACGGCAAAAAAAGATCAACTCTTGCTGGCCGGTGCCCTTGTCAGTTTCGAATGTCATCTGTCGATGCCAAAAGCCTGCCGCTTGGCGCGGACAAGTCGTGGTCAACAAGATCAGGATCTGTGAGACCGATGCTACTCCGCAAGCGATGTGCCAGAGCAACCACGTTACCATTGACCGAGGCAAATGTTGCTGGATACGCGAGATCGACTGACTGTTGCTACTTAATTAGTAATCATAGTCACGAGCAAGCTCTTCCCCAGGACCCCCAGGACAAGACCCAGACGGCCGTTTGCAACGGGACCCCAGTCGAAACGTCAACCCATCACCCATCAGCGCTGACAGGGACCGCCGGGGAACAAGGATCAACTGCTATCAAACAGCAACTGTGCAGCGCGTCGCAGGGTTGCAATTCCAGACAACCCGTCAGTCACTTGTGGTCCATGTAGCTCTGGCCTTGAACTTGCTCGAAGCCCTCTCCTTGGGAGGCTGTTAACTTGCGCTCGATTGTGAGAAGCAGGCGAACGGATGCTCTCCAAGCTGGAAAATTGCCAAGGGAGATACAGCAAACACGCTGTGCCTGCGGGTCGTCTCTTGCGCCTCATGCAGCTAGCCGCGTGACGAACAGGCACTGGAGAGATTACCCCTACAAGGTGTAACGTTCATCAGATAGATGATCCACGATGGTGAGAAATTGAGCATCGAAACAGCAAACAACCTTGCTCGAGTTTAGGTCTCGGCTCTGGGAGATTACCGCGACCTGCGCGTCGAATCGTAGTTCCCTTATTAGGTCCTTGTGGAGAGCAGGTCCAGGCACGCATGGTCTGCTACAAACTTACAACCGTGAGAAGACGATGGTTACTAGCGCGCCGACAAACCCTGTTTGTGCGACGACGAATCCTTCATGTTCCAGACTCGAAGGTTCTCTGCAGTCTGGTTGATGGATGACCAGAGTGTAAGATGAGATCGTCCTCGCCGAGACGATCGTTACGTCGGCGACTCGGTTACTGCACACTGTAAGATCGCTTATTATTAGCAGCTCGTGGTGGTCGCAAAGAGCTTGATGGTGCATTCAAACCTTCAGAATATGCCGCAAGACAGCTCTGCTTGATTGGTGGAAAGCTGCCTTCGCGACCTCTGATATGGCGTTGGTGATTTCAATTACACGGAGCACGGCGCATATGAAGAGACACGCTAGAGCACTAGGTCACGGTAAGCTACGATTCTAGCGGGGCAACGCCAATGGAGGCGCGAGCCGAAAGCACACTGTCGAATCATCCCATGTTTCTTTGTTGGAGAAGCTCCTATCCAGTGGAACCAGCCACCCAGCGTCTAGCACTGATAGTTCACTGACTGACCGTAAAGCAGGAAGTTGCTTTGGTCTTCGTGGTCTTGGCTTCGTCTATCTTGTTAGAATTTAGCAACTAGACAGTCACAGTCCCGGGTTTGATGGGTTCGGTGATGAAGGGAGGCGAGTCCAGATCGGGGGAATTTCCCGGTGAGTTCTGACGCGATCCGATGGCGCAAGTCAAACTGTTGAGTCCGGAGCCGGTTGGAGATTAGACCGAGCTAACAAGAGCATTGCCGGACACTTGATCGAAGAGTTCGTCGGATGCGTCATTGTTCGTTTGCTGTGAACATCGACGATGTCTAAACTGTACTGTACGCACGCAATACGTTTGCTTCAGCATCGCATCGACTGACGACGGCTCAAGGCTGGAGACAATGATCGAAGGGGGAAAAGGCTCCATTCCGGACGAGGAATGGCGTGAAAGGCCACGCGCGAATGAAGATGAACCAGATGCCTCAGAACGGACAAACTGGCCATGCCATGCCACGACATTCAGGACGGGCAATCTGGGCGTGTGTGGGCACTCGGCCCGGAATTGCGTGCACTCGTCCAAGCGGGGAAAACTGGAACCAGACCCAACCTGGCGTCGTTCTCGGCCGTCGAAAGCAGTGGGTCGAGGGGAAGGGGGGGGGAGCGCTAGACTGGCTCGACTGGGTACAAGGCCCAAGCCTTCTGAGCGTGATCCTTGCTTCAAGGAACTTGGCCGAAACAGGAAGCTCCTCGCTGGGCGGGTACAGTGCCAGCTGTGCTGACCTGACAGGAGGTACAGAGCAACCGTGTCGGGTGCGAACAATGCTAACGTTTTGAGGTAGAACAGAGCAGTGATTCACGGTGGCGTGAAAGACAGTGAGCGAGGTGATAGGAGATAAAGAGCGGAAGGCTCTCTTGAGGGCACCGATGAGATTTGCGGTTTCATTTGCATGCCTGGTTGCTTTGTACCATCCAAGCCTCGTGGGTTGGTTGATTAGTTAGTTAGATAGATAGATAGATAGATAGATAGATAGATAGATATCGAATATGCAACTAAGAGGATAGGCATGCCCCTGCTTAGTGCCTCCCGCTGTGGGGTTGTGACTTGCGACTTGGAAGCGCGCTGAGTGGAACCCATTGTTCGCTGAACCTCGGAGGCAGACAAGTGGCCGAAAGATAGCCTTCAGGAGCCCTCGTTCAAGGTGCGATACGAAAGGATCTCGCCCGTCGTCCTCGATAAACGTCAAGTCTCATGCTTGATGCTATCGCCCAGTCTAAATGCACGCGCATTCCCTATCTGTCCCAGGTCTGTTGCGATCGAGCTGCAAGCGCGACTTGACCTGGCTTGACTGCAGCTTCGTCAATTTGCCCAGACGCATTCGTTGATACGACGGCGCCGCCTCCGCCCTCTTCCATCGTCTCATCTGATCTGAACTTTGCTGTTCTTCAGAATACCAGGGAAACAAAAGACCCGAAACATCTATCCTAGATGGAAAGAATATCAAAAAGGTTCGTTTTGATGGAGATTTGCGAGAGCGCGATCAGCACTGAGACATACCATCGTAGATAGGCCCGAGCCGAACGTACGGGAGAGGCCCAGCACCATCCCTCAAACGGCGTCCAGCACTACTACGATGCGTAAATAAGCTTGTTCGTGCATTCGCTCACGGACGCTGGCAACCCTCTCTCCTTCACCATAACGGGATGCCCAACGGTGGGCAGCACGCAGGAAGCAGGGGTCCGCAGTCAGTCCACCGGCGACGGTAGGACTTCGAGCGAACCACCCACATCGCCGTTCCCTAAACCACATCGCCTCTAGTCCCGGCACGTAAGCTTCGGTATCTGTCATGTCAGATTGTGGTCCTGACGGAGCATTCCACAGCGCCGGGTTTACCTACGCCCGAAGAAGGAACGACGAGGTGAATAGATGAATGCAAAAAAGCGTAGGGCTTCTGCGCCGACATGCTGTTCAGGTTTGACTGGACGGACAGGGCAAGGCAGCTTGCCGCCTAATATATCGTCTCTCAAGAATGCATCAGACCACGCCAAAAACCACCAGACGATAGAGGAGCCGAGAGACCCTCTCGTCCAGTCGTCCCCATCTCCTTCTGAGCTCTTCCCCCGACTGGTTTCCACGACCGGGTGATTGGCCAGGGCCCTTCCCGCGTTAAAGACCCAAAGAGGTCATCTCGCCAGTCAGCATGACTCCCAATTGGCCACCGCCTCGGTGTGGACCGGGCGTAGTGCGCTGCCGGCTAGGGGCTCGTGCTTCTGAAGCCGTCCTGAAACTCCAAGGGCCCGTCATCAGATGTTGGGCCGGCCGAGATGTCGAGGAGAGCCAGGCAAGCCAAGAATAGGCCTCTCGCAGGTGAGATGAAGTTAGCATTCCAGTGATATAGATATGGCATCGAAGATTGCTTCGAGATTTTTCTTCTCTTCCGATGATGATGCTTTGATTACTTTCATATCGCCGTAATTCACTCGTGCAGGTCCGAGTCCAATTACTTTCTATTCTTTCTCCTTGCCGCTGCACGTATCCACCACGGCGCGTATTTCGATCTTCATTCATTCTCTTATTTTACTTTCAATTAGCTGGGTTTCCGGGATATCTTGAGCAGTTCGGTAGCTCAACTCCATCACTGCGGTTTCCTCTTGTTCGTCCCAATTCCGCCCGTCGAAGTGAGGGGTCTTTCTGTAACGAGCAATTCATCCATCGGCGCCGGACGTCAAGATCGCAAGAGCACCGAAGATAATCATCCTCTCCGATTACGAGCTCCGGAATACAAGGACTTGAACCGAAGAAGCACGATCAAAGCTACTTGCTATTTCTCATTCATCTTCTTCTTATCCTATCACAAATCACGACCCGAGCCGGCCCCATATATCGCGTAAAGCAACCGCCACGATGAACAAGGTCTTCCTTGTTACTCTAATCGCCAACATCCTGTTCCTTGGCTCTGGCATTGTCGAGCTCGCCTTCTGCCTCGTCGTGCGAAGTCAGATGCACGACGACCCCAGCGATGGCAAGCAGATCACCCGCAACCTCCTCTACCACCGCTTCCCGCTCGCCGCGGGCATCGCCAACGCCTCCATCATCCTCGTCAGTTTCGTGGCCACGCTCGCAGGATTATGCTCCCAGAAGCGTAGGGTGCTGAAGATTGGCGCTTACTGCGTCGCGTTTTGCGGCATCTTCACCCTGTGCTTGGGCGTGAACCTGTGGGTCATGACGTTGAGGATGAAAGGAACGTTTCGCAGTATCTACGTTGCGCAGGAGCCTGCGGTGCATAGTCTGATACAGACCACGGTACGAAAAACCCAAGCTTGTTGAGATCGGAAGGGAACGTCTAAGTTAGGCTCTAACACGGCTTCAGTTTGAGTGCTGCGGTTACTACAACAGCACGGCGCCCGCCTTCGTTACCGACTCGACGTGTACCAGCCCAGCTGCTGCGGGCTTGTTGCACGGCTGTGCGACTTCCATCTCGAGCTACTCCAATATGCACATCGACAGGATCTTCACTGCTGTCTTTGGCATGGTCGGTAAGTTACACGGCAAAGCGGATGTGCAGTTTTGTACGCTTGATGCTAACTTCGTCGATGGTACAGTCATCGACGCCCTCTTCCTCCTTGCTATTGCCTGCCTTCTCAAGGATCGCAAGGAGCGCGAGCGTTATCATCTCATCGACTTGAAGGTTGGCTACCAGCAGATTTAAAACTCCTTTTGCTCTGATATACTAGTCTGCTTGCCATTGATTGGCACTGGCCCCGGACCACATCTTTCACTTCTTTAAAACTGTTTATTGCGACGGCAAGTTGCCGGCTATATCTTGTCTTCTTAATCGTTCGAGATGTTCCGTCTTGGAGTGGAGTGGTAGAATTGCCTGAGAGCAACGCTTGTTTCTTTTCATCTTCCTTTTTTTTTTTTTTTGCATAAGCGTTTGATATCCCCGTCAGTGATGACTTTTTGTCTTGATGTAGCACCGTTGGCTGCTGAAGCATGTACAAAGAATAAGAAAGGCTCATGAATGAGAAGGAATCGTGGCATTAGGGCTCAGTCTTTCCAAAAGTCTTTCCAAAAGTCGTGACGCCCTTTGTTCTCGACGTCACTCTCGCCGTCTCCACCTCCTCCAGCTCCAGCTTCGGTCCCTCCGCCATTATCCTCTCACGATGCCACGGACCGACAAACATGCCCTGCGGATCGACGTCGTCCCTGATTCTCCTAAACTCCTCCAGATTCTTGCCATAAAACGCCTCGATATCAGGACGGAACGTCTCAAAGTTCTTCGCCCAGTGCGGCCGGCCACCGAGTTCCTTCATGAGGTATTCGAAACCCTCGTAATACCGTTCACGGCATGGCGGGTCGTTCAAGTAGGGACGGTAGAGCGTGGCGTTGAGGTACAGCGTCGGGCCATCCTCGGAGGTGATGTCAAGGTATGGTCGGGGGTTGGTGTTGAGGCTTGTGTCGCTGACGCGGACCTCGACGGGCGCGTGGACGTAGAGACCCTCGGCCGAGAAGGGGATGTTGTGAGGCACGTAGTCGGGATCTTCGGGGGTTAGGTGGTTCAGCCAAGAGCTGAGCCGCCTCAGGGCCTCGGGACCCTTGTGGAGAGGAATGGCCCATTCGTTGACGAACTGCGAGTAGAGGCAGTTCATAAGTAGAGCTTTACGGCTAGGCTGGACGGCTTCGGTCTTGGTTCCGTCGCGGAAACCAAATTGCAGACCAAATACGAACCACTCGACCCATGGTAGGATGCGCGGGACATATTGTCCTAGGTAGAGCAGGTTATGGTAGACAAGGTAGCCCAACTTGCTATCCTGGAAACTGGTCGATGGGTCGTACTGCGGTTCGGTTGTCTTGTCAGCCTGCCAGACGACTGCGCGTCTTGTGTAAGGGTACCACCACACCCTGACGAACTCGCTCTGCGTCCAGAGATGGCCATTCCACGCGCCCAGCACCTTACTATCGGCATCGATGGCCTGCCTCCAGTGGAGCGTGAAGGCGGGTACGGCGCGGAAGGTGATCTCGGTAATGATGCCTAGCGCGCCGAGGGACAGGATCGCGGCGCGGAAGAGATCGGGCTTGGTATCTGGGGAGCAGTGCTCGGTGGTGCCGTCGGCTAGCGTGATCTTCAGAGATAGGACATCCTCAGACATGATGCCGTGCCGCAGACTACTTCCGTGCGTCCCCGTGGAGATGGCACCAGCAATGGACTGGTGGTTGATGCTGCCCAGGTTGGGCATGGTAAGACCACGCTTGTCCAGCTCGTCGCAGAGGGTGAACAGCCTGATACCGCTCTGCATCACGACGACGCCCGAGCCCTCGTCCACCGACAGGACGCGATTGAAGTTGTCGAGGTTGACGAGCCAGCTGCTCGTACACGTCAAGTTACTCGGCGAGTGGGCGCATCCAGCCGTGACGAGACGTCGACGACACCTGCGCGCCAGGGTAACGAGCTTCTCAACCTCGGCGACCGACTCGGGCTGGATGTACAGCTCGGGAAGGGAGGAGTAGGTTCGCGCCCAGGTATGGTGCAGGTGGCCTGGGCGCGCGCGAAAGGCGACGCCATCGTCGAGCTTGGCCAGCTCTGCCTCCACGATGGGGTTCATGCTGACGACGCGCAGTATGGCGACTTTGGGAATATGAAGGATCGCGGGTCGACTGAGAAGGAAGCGAACGGGGAGGGACGTAGTTTTAATGTGGCTCTGCTTGCTCCGAGTTGAGCGCGGTGTGGTCGGTACCCTTATCGATGGCCCTTCCGGCGCAGGGTGGAGCGGCGTCGAATGGGGGGGGGAAGGGGTTCCTTTCTAACTTAGAGTGACGGACAAGAGGAGATATGAGGCAATATTCACAATTTCAGAGGTTGGCTGTTTCTCGCCAGAGGATCGGATCGGGTTAGAAGAGACATGTTGCTGGTCTTTGAAATGGTCGACCCCCTCCCTCCCTGGCACGGGAGCATCGAGAAGATTGTCGTTGGCGATGGGATAAATTGTTCGAGGGGCACAAATACACTCAGATCGGCGCTTGCCGCTGGCTAGTAGGAGTGCTGATTGGCGGTCCATGCAGGATCCCCGCGTCACTGCACGTTGCTGAGATCGCGCTGAAGAGTGCCGTGGCCTTGATGAGGCTTAATTAATCTCGGGGACTATGTATCTAAACTGTGCCTACTCTAGGGTATGCTGTAGATGTTCTGTGTTTGCAGGTCTCGGACCACTGAAGGGAAGTCGACGTCGTCTACGCAATAGCTGTATCCCGACTGCTCATTCCGACCCAGTTAGTATCCACGCCTTCTCTCATCCGGTACTTCTGATGTGTGAAGACTGCGGCATCCGAGACCCCTGCTTCGCTAATATGGGTAACCAGCTGGCTGGAGACGAGAAACGTGCCACTGGCAGCAGGGGTCTCGATGGTGTCATCAACGCGCAAGCGAAACCAACAGGCCAGATGCCGTGGTTGGGGTATGTTCCCGGACCGATTATCGAGAGAATGCTTTCTGTTGCCCTTGTTAGGGACCGGAACGAGCCGATGCTTTCGCGGCCCAGCTTCTTGATCTACCTGCTTACAGCGAGTTCAAGGTCAAACCTCACGGTATTTACTTGGGAAAGTTGCTTAAAACGTTCATAGTTATCACTTTCACACCAATCCTCAACAACCAAAAAGGATTGCCTCAATGGCTCAGTGGTAGAGCGTGTCACTAGTAATGACAAGGTCGTAGGTTCGACTCCTGCTTGAGGCATTGCAACTCCCTTATAGTTTCTCTTTTGTTCCCTACGTCTCTGGCGTGAATGGATTAGCAACTGACTTCTATTTTCCCCTTTTTACTGACTGACTCGTCAACCCCGATCCATATCATGAACGTTGAACTAAATAAAGCGAGAAATTATCCAGCTGTCCATCTCCTTTCTTTCATCTTGTCTAGTTTTGTACTGGCAAGGTTGACTAGACGGAACCGATCAAGTTTGTCCATTCCTATGACTTCTTTCTAATTTATATCATTTTTCCTATTCGGGTTTATTCGTAAATAATTGTTTATTTAAAGTTTATGCCGTTTCCTCCGATTGGACATCACAAGCCAGCAAGTTCTATGATAGGTCCCGTATTCCGCCATGGACATTTGCAGCCGCACACACAGTCCCTTCAACCACGGCAAAGATGTAAACTTCACGATACATATCGCGAAGAATGCCAAAAAAAAAAGTTTGAAGTTATCTTGCCTCAAGCAGGAGTCGAACCTACGACCTTGTCATTACTAGTGACACGCTCTACCACTGAGCCATTGAGGCTTGATGACTAAACGGTCGCGTGTACGGCTTAGAAGGGATTCAGACTCCGGAAACGGGTATCTCAGCATCCAAGCAAATCCGACCCTAGAACACAAAAATCTATCTGACACTCGCAATGGCCTCCTTCTCGATTGGCGTGGACGATCCGCTAGGCCCTGTCGTCGACACACCCTCTCCCTGCATGACTGTATGTGGCCGCTTGCCCTTGATCATGGAGGTGACGACGCGGTAGATGGTCGCTCGACTCTCCCAGAGCGGATAGATGCCCACGGCAAATAAGGAGAGGAAGATCCAGATCATACCAACCGTCACCCAGCCCGTGAAGAAATTCTTGGAGAAGATGTAGCGAGTGCCGAACATGGGCATCGGCCACAGGACAAGAAACGAGAATGTGCTAACGGATATTAGTCTCATGGTTTTCGCACGCAGGGAGATGGACATACAGAATCAGAGTCATGATGCTGGCAATCCTAAGGGCTCGTTTCAACTTCCGCTGTTCTTCTTCAAAATCGGCTTGCTGAGCCGCGACGACCTGGCGCTGGGATTCCTGATCATGGCTCGCGTCTTGGACCATATCATGGTCGTCAGCCAGCCGGATGTCCATCATCGACTGCCAATCGTAATTGTCAAAGCCGAATATGAGACAGAAGACTGGGATGAAGATGACGGGGGACAGCAGAGCCGTGACGTTGCCCGCCAACATAGGGTCGTTGGTCCCCGTGCAGGCCACATCCAGTGTACCGCACGTCTTGCTTGCCGTCACCAACCAAGCGACGATGGCACACGCCGTTCCGAGGATAGGCGTCAATGTCGCAGCCCACTTATTCTGGCCTTTCCAGATGAGCGTCAACGAAGCCGGCAGCACGGCCGAACATATGAGGACACCCATCAGCAGGTAGAGATATCCCATCGAGACGCCGTTGAACCAGAGTCCGACGGATATGCAGCAGATGACGAGGGCATAGATGGTCATACATGCGTGCGACATCCAGACGAGACGTTTGCCGCTGGCGCCAGGGTTGAGATAAGTGCGGTAGATGTCGTACGTGAAGATGGACGACGTCGCTACCAGTTCCGAGTTGAACGACGAGGTGACGGCCAGGAAGATCATCAGGAGGACAGCCACCGCGCCGCCCTTACCCAACAGCGCGACGGCAGCGTACGGCAGAGCCAAGCCGGCGGAGATCTCAGCCTCGGTCAGACGGTCAGGGTACGTCGGAAAGCCAGGGGTCGACTCGAGCGACAGCGCTGCCAGGCCGAGCGTGGTAGCCGTCAGCCATGGGATGGCAAACCAAGCTAGACCGCCGATGATGTATCCGGGCAACGCGTGAACAGGATGCGCAGCGATAGCCTTGTTGTAGTATCCGTTGTCGAGGAAGACGGTGCCAAAGTTACCGACGAGGTTTATGACAAAAAAGGTTGCGCCGCCCGAAGAGCGCATCGTGAGGTAACTGCCCTCGTGATTGCCCGCGACGGGGTGGGTTTTGGATGCCTCGACGAGTCGATCGTACACGGCGCCTGGGCTACCGAGCTGATCAGAGGTAGCGTATGTGGTGAGGGCGAATATGATGATGATGACGAGCACGGCGACGCCGTGGATGTAGTCGGTGATGAACGTGGCCTTGAGACCGCCGATGAAGGTGTAAGCGACCACACCCACCGGGAGGAGGAAGATGGCCGCAACGGCATTCATGCCCGTCAGAGCATTGATGGTCGCCGCGCCTCCCGCGATGAGCATCAGCGACACTAGCACGTTTGTCAAGACGCCGAAGAGGATGAAGGTGAAGTGAGCCGGCGCGCCATATCGAGCCCTGATAACTTCGAGGAAGGTATGAGCGTTGGGAGCGCGCTTCTTGAGCAGGATGGCGAGCGTCGCGAAGAGGATGATCTGGACGGTGGCGCCGGATGAGTACCAAAAGGGACCCGAGACGCCGTATCGGTAGCAGACGCCGGAGGACTGGAGGAGCGTGGCGGCCCAGGTCCAGGAGGAGACGACGGCGGCGGCGACCAGACCTGACTTGACGGAGCGGCCGGCCGTGTTGAACCTCTCGGATGTTTGGACTTCGTCGTTGAAACGTTTGAGGATGTGGGTTAGGGATATCTGGCCGTATAAGTGATACGTTGGCTTTGTTGGCAGAGCCAGACGGATTGACTGACCATGAAGACGGCAAAGGCCAGGCCTACGCCGAGGACGATGCCATAGCCGACGCCTTGGCCAAGAGGAACCGAAGCTACCATGACCACTATTGGTACAACTACCCAGACCTTCTACTCGATCAGCAACAACGGTAAAGGTAGGAGCTGAGAAGATGCAATGATCGGGGCAATGCCATCAACCCACTCCCTCGGGACAGAGCATGCTTATATCGCACGCACCGATCTGCGTCTTTCCCTGTCAAGATACTGCCAGATAGCTAGCTAACTGCAGGAGCAGCAATACGATCAAAGCCTGTGTCTATGTTCTCCCTCGACCTGGAGGATGGTGAATGCCAAGCTTTACCTGCAATGCACGTCAAGGAAGTCCAGCATCGGGACAAGATAAGGGAGGAAGGTATCCTGACTGGTTGGATAAGATGCGCATCTTGCGGACCGACAATGGCGGCTGTCGATGTTGTGCTGGGGTTGTAGTACCGGTATCAGATAAACAACCCCAGGTACCCCATCAACGCAACAACGCATGTTTGCAGTAACGTTACTCTGTATGCTCTCTCGCTCTCTCTCCGTCTCTCTTCCCTGTGCGTGAACGCATGCGACGCCTTGATAAGCTACGTAACCGAGCCACTGATAAGCGTCTTGCGATCATCCTCCCGTCACCCTTGGCTCTCCTGCTTCTTATCTCCATCTCTCCACCTCTCTCTGTGCATTCCGCGGAGTTTCGCATGTTGCTTGAGACTAGTCCGACGCAGCTAGCATAGGGTCTAGTTAACATTGACATTGACCTCTGCTTTCGTTCCGATGTTTGGTTTTCGTAAATGGATCCTTGCTTCGGATATCTGTGTGCGGGGAAGAGAGGGGTGGATCGCCGGCGGGCGTGGGTCTGTCCGGGGAAGTTGGCCGCCGGCGAGGGATATGGCTGTTGGTATGTGTCATTGCCGAACAGGAGATTCATGATTGGGTGGTGTTTGAGGACTTCTCGTTGAGGACATGTCGCTAATCGTGTCGAGATAAAGCTGGCAGGCTTGTTGTGTCTACCCGAGCATATCCTCGATGTTAGCTACTCTAGCTGGGGATTTCTCTTTGTCATGACATGGGATAATAAGATAGGTTTGCATGCTGGGGTATCTCATCCCAGTCGCTTGCTATGCGAATGAATGAATAAATTGGTAGTAGGATATCCAATGCTTGGTCTATGGCTACTGTATGCATGTGTAGACGAAAAAAAAGGGGTATCTCAAATGGCAAGTAACGAGCCGTTACGACGTAGAATCTCCTACCCGGCGCATGTGCATGATAGCCTCGCCGTCAACCTCCCTCTTCTTCTCATCCAGCAGTCCCTCTTCGAACAGCCTAGCCCACCGCGCCGCTAGACTCGCCATATCCCAGCCCTTGAGCGCATCGACCTCTAGACCCTCCCCAAGTTGCTCGCTCAGCTCCGAAACGACGGAAGTGACGAGCTTGCCATCCAATCCGCACGGCACGAACCGCGCCCAAGGATTCGCATCTTCGGGACCGCTCACGGGCACGTCAACATTCAGCGCGATGCCCAGCGCCGTGACGTGTCGTCGGTGATGGACTCCCAAGGCGGCAATCTTGCGCTCCGGCTGTCCATCTGCCGTGCGCGCCCACACACCCGGCTCGTCGCGCGACGTGTAGCTCTGTATACCGAACACGGAAGATAGCAGGCGGCGGGTCGTGGCCTCGAGGTGCGCGGCGTACGAGAGGACCGAGTAGCGCGCGTAGAGCGACGAGTGCATGTCGATGACGGGCCATATGACGAGCTGGCCTGGGCCATGGTAGGTCGTCAACCCTCCGCGGGCTGTCTGGCGGACATCAGGCGCGAAGACGGCGCCGGCGGGGGACGTGGGCGGATCGTTGGGTCGGCGGAGGAGAGGGAGGCAGACGCGGAGCGGTGCGCGGAGGCGAGAGGTCTGCTCGGGTGTCAGGGGGGGTTGGCGACGGCCGAGGGTGAGGGTTGGGGTGGACTCGAAGGTGAGAAGCTGAGGTTTTGGAGGCGAGCCGGAGGGAGCGGTCTTCCAGGCTAGCAGGCGGGCGCGGAGGGATTCCTGAGCGGCGTCGGCATCATCGTAGGCTGCGAAGCCGCCGGGACGTGAGCTGGTCAAGTGCCGGTGCTCGAGGAGGGATAGCGGGGCTTCGCTGCCGGGCGGCGCGGTGCTCAAGCAGCGGCGTCGGAGGAGGAGGAGGCCCGGAGGCGCAATCCGGGTTAGCGAGCGAGCGCCGAAGAAGGAGGAGATCGGGTGAGAGGGAGTGGGTATTCGGGGGATGGTCATAGTTCGGAGAAAGGGTTACGCGTGGCTTGACCTCGCGACGAAACCGGGAGAACTCGACAAGCTTTGAAGTCTGGACGTTGGAGAGAGAGACTGGCCGTGCCGGAAGATTTTGTCTGGCGGGAGGGGATTTGCAGCCGTGGGGCCGTTTGTGGGCCGGGAGGTGGCAATGCCGGCGGGTACGGGGCCGAGCTCCGATGTGCGGTGTAGAGAATTAGGGGGAATCGATTGCAGACAGTACTTGCCGTATAATGTTAACCGGTAGTGGCCTCGACACCACCAAGCCACGACGACGACGACTGTCCACGTCAAGCAAACAGCTCTGCTTACCAGACCTGGACGCCTCACGATCGACGCGACGCCGCAGGGGCGTTGGTGCTTCCCGGGCAACTCATGACATCAGCTAGGATTGATGAATGCCGCTGGCCAGAGACACGTCCTATACAAACCACTGTACTGCAGTCTGTACAGTCTGCCTCATTCAGGCCCCCATCCGCCAGCTGGTCCAGCCTCGGCGCCAAGGGCGGGCTAAGCCATGTCCGTCGTGGTCGCTGTCGTCATCGCCAAGCACCACCTGACGATCCAGGCTTCCAGCATGTACTACGTAGTGTACAGTAGACTAGCACTTTCATCCACCACCCCTTGAGCCAAAAGCCCTCCTCCTTATCATCTTGGTCCGGGGAACGAGTATACGATCATTATATGATATGAACGATCATGTCCATAATTCCACATGACGCCCACTTCCTCTTCTTGGACGGAGTTCTGAGTTCGTCCCCCATCTCATCCGACAATCCCACAAACTTTCCATCCGTAAAAAAACAAAAAAGTTACGTACTGTAAGGCTACGTACTGTAAGGCTACGTACTGTAAAGCTACGTACTGTAAGGCTACGTACTGTAAAGCTACGTACTGTAAAGCTACGTCCTACTCTGTAGTTCAGTAAGCTCCAAGCTTGCAAGGGATAAAAACAGCCCGTGCCGCTAGCGCCGTCTAACTACGTAAGGGATCCGAGCAACCACAACGAGACCAAGTTTACAGTAGCTTAGCACTCCCCCCCAGAAGGAAAGCGACAAAAGCAAAGAACCGGGTCCATCTAAAGTAAAACCGTAACCTTGGGCGTGCCGAGCTAAATACAAGGCAATTTCCTTGTTTTTCCTTGCTGACCTCTTGCTCGAGTCATCGTAACTATTTCCCTTCTTTTCTTTTCATGTCCGACGTTACAGTAGATTCAACGAACATATCTATTGCCGAGAGAGGGTTATTGCTCTGTTTTCATCCATCTCGCGAGTTCGCAATCGCACGGTTCCCTGATCCTGACGTGTAAAACACCTTATAAGGAAAAGCAAGCACCATCTCGCCTCACTCGACTATACCTCACTTCACTTCACTTCACTTCACTTCACTTCACTTCACTTCACTTCACTTCACTTCGGCCGAAGTCTCCGGATCGCGATTCTCAAAGCTAAGCTCGAACCTCGCATCATCACACCTTGGGACTCCCAGCATATCAAGTAGATTCGCAACCCTACCAAGGAAGCTCTCGAGCCGATACTATCGCAATGGCCCGCAGTACGTCTCGTCATCCGCCTCCTACTTTCACCCCCTCAGAAAGTTGAATCGAGCCGTTCACTAACACCAGCCAGGTATCCTCGGCCTCGTAGGCCTGCTCATGTGCGGCGTCTCCATCCTGTTCCTCTTCTTCCTCATCCTCCCCGGCGTATCCAACACCACGCCGCTGGACAAGACCTACTTCCTCCGCGCCGACACCAGCGGCATCACCGGCGCCCGCGACACCACCCAGTGGACCTACTTCTACTTCTGCGGCCGCGGCAACCGTGACTGCGGCCCGGCTCGTGCTGCTCCCCCGTTCGGCAAGGCTTGGAGCGGAAACCCTACTGGTGCGCCCTCGCGTCTCGTCGGCGGCCATGGCGATGATACCACTTCCAGATACTACTACTACATGTGGCGATTCGGATGGGTCTTCTACATCATCACCATCTTCTTCACCGTCCTCGCCTTCTTCTCCGGATTCCTCGCCTGCTGTGGCCGCCTTGGCTCTGCCATCTCTGGTCTGATGGCTGCCGTTGCTCTATTCTTCTCCTCCATCGCGAATTCACTTATGACGTAAGTAAAGCCCCCACCCCAACTCATCACTTCGTCAGACCAATCTTCTGGCCGTCGACATGGGACTTTGCACTTCTCACCCCAATTTAAAAGAAATAAAAACTCAGCTAACAACGCCATCTCTCAGTGCCGTCTTCGTCAAGGCCCGTAACGCTTTCCGCGACGACGGCCGCAGTGCCAGCATCGGCACCTACGCCTTCGGTTGGGCTTGGGCCTCGTGGGCCGCCCTCTTCATCGCCACCGTCCTCTTCTGCATCGGCATCCGAGGCGACAAGGACCGCGGCGCCGGTGGCGCTGGCTACACCGGTCGCTCGTGGCGTCGTCGTCGCTCTGTTCGCAGCACCAACGGAGTCGGAGGCTTCGAAGGTCGCCGCGTCAAGGACGACTACTCTTAGAATGCGAGTCGAGCCTTGCGAGCAACGTTGCCGGGAGCCGCCGAGGTTGGCGGATTGGTGCAGCAGGCCGGGGAGGTAGACGTCGCACATCGTAGCGATGGCGATGCATATTCCCCTGCTACTACCGTCGTCATCCGCAGACTCAGCGGTCAAGGCAATGATGATGAAGAGCGGAAGACGCAGCCTTCCCATGGCGACGGGCAGTCTTTCACCCAAACAGATGCGTGCAGCTCTCGCCACGAGACGGCAAGCGTGAATGATTCGTACAAATGATGCTTATGTCGGAGATATATTGCCCTGATGTTTGGCTAACGGCCTTTTTCTTCTTCATTTCTTTTCTTCTGGTGTTCAGTGTTTTTGATATCCGTCGCTCGGATATGGCAACAGCAGCGACAACGTGTAAGCGTGGGTCCAACATTTCAAGTTTGCCAATGGAGTCCGAAACGAGGTGGGCGTATCGGCCGATTTACTTAGTGTCTAATAGTCGATTTAACGAATGTATGATTATATTTCACATCTTGATGCTTGGTCAAAAAACATCTACTGTTGTACTACGAGCGTAATCCATGCGTGACCGATCATTCAACAGCATACGACGGAAAGCGATATTGAAGGACGGTAAACGGAAGTCCGACAGAGGCTTTTCGTACACAGAGTATTTGCTACTTTCACCCCATTTCCGTATACACAGCGTCTTCCCAACTCACCGCCTACGAAGTAGAGACTCGGGCTAGCGAGAACGCATTCAGTTACATCACTGTCTTCCACTAGTGCTGCGCATGCGACAGGTAGATTCCAAGTCTTTCTTGTCAACCAGATGCCTGCTCCGTTGACTTGTTAAAAAAAAAAGGAAAAAGACGTCTTATGACTGTACTCCATCCTCATGTTCGCTGGAGCTCAACAAAGTTATGCTTTGGGGAAATATTTCCATACTGTTATTATCGCAGCCCTCAAGGGTGGCACCAGCCTCAGTTCATACCATGGGGCTCGACGCAGGACTCAGAGTGTCCAGTGGTGCCGCGTGTAATGCAGGTTTTAGTGAATCGCTGTCGGCACCACTCGCTTTGCGTTCCAGCACGCCATTTACCCATGCTGCCACCTCCTCATCTCCCGTGCTTGATTCCAGCTTCAACTTGCCCACCTCCTCTGCAATCTTCTCGGCCTCCTCGCCCTCCTCGGCCTCTTCTGTGATGGTTTGCGGCTTGGTAAACTCCTTGAGCCAGGGATGGTTCAGGAGCATGGCGTATGTCGGCCGCTTCGCAGGGATCTTGTGGAGACACGCTTGGACAAAGGCCTTGGAGGTGTCTGAGTAGCCCTCGTCAGGCATCAAAGGAGGCTCACCGTCAACAATGGCCTGTAGAGATTTAATCAGTCAAAAACGTTCAATGACAAACAGCTTCGGTGGACTTACGCTAAGCTGGCTGAAGATGGTGGAGGACACTTCTGGAGGATAAGGGTAGGCACCCTTGGCGCACTCGATTATTGTGAGTCCTAAACTCCACACGTCACTCTGGACGCTGTAAGATCCGTCGGCAGCGCCCACGGCAGACATCCCGCCGCCAGAAATCCGTTCTGGAGCCATATAACTCTGGCAGCCAATATTCGTCTTCGCCTTGCTGGCTACGAGGTTACCGCTGACACCGAAATCACAGATCTTGACCTGGCCGCGCGTGTTGGCGAGAATGTTGGTGGGTTTCACATCGCGGTGGATGATACTGTGGTCTTCCTTGAGCGACTTGAGACCCATGACGGTCGAGTAGGTGATTTTCCGCAGCACATTTTCTGGAATGCCGCCGTTGTACAGTTTGTCAATCGAACCACCATCCATGTATTCGATGCAAATGTATACAGCTCCTTCTTGGAAGAACGCGCCATAGAAGTCGATGATGTAGGGCGACACGCATTCGTGTAAAATGACAAGCTCTTTCAAGATGGTCGTGAACTTGGCATCATCCAGCTCCAATCGCATTTCCTTCATTGCCATAACCATACCGGTAGTGCCTTCGTCCTTATCCACCCGATCCTTGGTTCGTAATATCGTGGGGTCAGATATTGTGTGCTGCACAGGTAACGGCTTTCTTGACAGGCCTTGACCAAATCGCGGAAATCGTGGCTTAGCATGTCTAACCTTGTAGACAGTACCATAATTACCCTTGCCCAATTCTGACATCATCTCGACCTCGTCGAGAGAGATCTTGAAGGTTTGGCCATTGGCAAAATTGACGCCCGTTCGAGTGATGGTAGCTGCGCCATCAAAAGTGACCCAGCCCTTTTCTGTATCAATGTACTTCTTGAAGTCATCCATTTTGGATCCGTGACCCGTTCCGCTTTGTTGCTGACCTTCGGGCTGATCTCCCGCAATGTCTGACAGTTTTGGCGCACCGTTTCGTCGAACACCTGTACCCGAAGGGCTTGGGCCACCCATAGGCGGCAGCTTCATCCCTCCCATACCCATCTTCGCTCGTCTCTCACTAAGAGATGGCTTGGGCAGTATGGGGGCAGATTGAGGGTGTCCCACGAGAGTTGGTCGTTGCCCTGGTCGGGGCATGTTAGGGGGCATGCGCATGTTGGCAGGGAATCCGTTAGTTGGCCCACCGGTTGGTGACTGTCCCGCGGGTGAGGTAGGATTGCTTTGTGGCGACATTCCTTTTTGTAACCGTTGTTGATGTAGCGCTCGAGCCTTGGCCATCACGCTGTTGTCCAAAGACGCAGAGGAGCTACCGACGAAGCTAGACGACGTCTGCACTGGGTTTCGAGCTTTACCTAACACACCGATAGCTGTAGAGTTGGGATTCATGTTGTGTGGGTCGGAGACGGATCGTAACGAAGGAACTCTTTTAGCGACCTCATCGGGACTCTCAGAATCTTCAAATGGCGTGTTGGGTTCAGATGATTCTTCTGACCCAGGAGACTGCGGTGAAGCCAGTTCGTCCGGAGTAACCGGAATTGAGTCGGTGCCAGTCATCGTGAGCTACACCACGCTATGCGAGGTTGCCGTCTTAGGGGAGATGGGAGATGTACGTGATAGCGTCACCCAGGTATATGTCAGCAGGTGGTGCTGTGATGACGCGCCAGTAGCACAACACAAACGTGGACAATTATGTGTGATTCTTTGGAAAGAAAGAAAATGGGAGGCGTGGTCGATCGATATGCGAGTAATCAGTTTCGAGACCAGGGTCGTTGATCGGTACGAGCTTGATCGAATCGATATGCACCAGTGGCAGGAGGATGGAGGGGAAGCAGATGGTGCGATTTCAGAGCTAGAATGGAGTCAAGCGGCGGGTGATTTCAGAGTCTAGGCCTTGACCAGTGACCAGGGTCGTGAGGACGAAGCTGCAGTGGGCGGGGAGAAGTTATGCGAAGACGAAGCAACCGGGTAGCGCAGATAGACAACAGCAAAATCTGCTGCGACGTGCACCTTTGAGTAGTAAATTTTATTGTGGGTGTGAGATGTTCGATGAAAGTCTCAAGCACATGGCCGCCCGGCTTTAGTGCGAGCAAACGGAAATCGCGGGGTGGAAAGCGTGGCGGACGATGTCAGGCTCGTGGGGAACACCTCAAGCGGTTTTGACAGACGAGGGAGGAATCAACGATTCGGGAAAGAAGAACTGAGAGCAGAGTTATGATTGTCAGATGCGAAAAGGCGCGACGAGGTTGTAGTTTGCAGGCTCTGGCGCATTTCGTACCTCGAGAGAAGTGGAAGCTGCAGCAAGTCGCAATTTGACTCAAGGATTCGACCTCGTTGAGAGAATGCGGAGTTGAGGGGCCAGCGTGATCGAGGGGTAGATGCGTCGATGCTGCTCTGCTGAGGGCGGCGGATTGAAGCGAGGAGGCGTGCAGAGTTGCTCTTGTGATGTTTGAAAGAAGGAGGTTTCGCAGGGTAAAGAAAGGTGCTTTGGAGGAGGGAAAAGCGCGGTGGTGATGTTTCGCTTTGGCTCGACAAGAATTACTGGAGCAAAAAGACGAAAGAGTCAACTGAGGCTCCAACTGTACTGCCACGGATAGGCGACACCCCTGTCCGGTGTATTCCTGGAGGTGGCCCGTACAGTGGCTGCTTCGGTGCTTGGGGGCAGCCAGTTAGGGGGAGCCAGGGCTGGCCTGAATATCAATTCACAGTAAAATTTACTGTGCAAACCCCACCAAGAGGCGTCAGGTCGGAGCATTGCGTCCAACCTGTCTCCCCGGACGTCGCGATCAGTGTGATGTAACAGCGACGCAACTTACTCGGTACATCTTTACCACCTTTGTATTGATGGTAGTCTAGGTGGCTCGCGAAACCAGACGCATCTGCAACGCAATTCAGCATCTTCCTGGACTGATGTTAACGGAAATTCCTGGCAAATCTCGGGAATAGTAGTAAGTAGCTCAGGCCGTACGCGCGAATTGCGACGGTGCAGGACATCAATCTGCCGATGACGTTAACGAAGACATTACCCATAGAACGCTAACAGAGGCCTGGAAAGCCGAACGAGTGGCTTGACTGTGGGCGAGAAGCTGGCCTTGATTGGATCCCACTGTTTCGACGGTGTACCACTTCCCCAAGTTGCCGCGACGCTTGTACTTGGCACCATCGTGACGTCGAAGCTGGCCTCCGTAACCTTGTATTACCTATCCAAGATTCTTTGTTTGTTATTGCATACCACGCGAATCAGGGCTTGCTCACTTGAGAAGAAACAACAGGAATAGAAGAAGAAGAAGAAAGAACAAGATCCCCCCACTCTCCGGGAAACAGGGAACCGGGAAACGAGAGACGGACGAGAGACTGGAGACTCATCTGCAGGCTCATCCACCACAAGCAACCATTTTAGTACAAGCATCGTGCCCAAGCCACTTCAGAGGATCTCCCAGAGACTCTGATGTCTTCCGTTTGATCGACAATCAGGTCTGCTATCCTGGCGCCATCCCGCGCTCCCCGTACCACCACAATCTCGTCCAAGCTCCTGAGGGCGATGATCCCATCTCTTCGAGGGACTGCCAACTGCTTACAGGCATGCCACGTTTGGGATCTGTAACTGACAATGTCCGCGGTTAAAGCCTATTGCTTGACGGAGCAAAGTGGCGTATCTCTTTTCGACCAAACATGCCTACCTGTGACAAGTATTCGCACCATCATTTCTTCAAGCTGCAAGCTGTATTAATTACTCAGTCTCAACCAACCCTCCAACCGGGTACAGTACTAACCAGCAATGACTCGGCGGAGCTTTTGGGGTTAACGGACCATCCTTCAATGTCGTAGCGCTAATCGCTACTGATGAATTACACCTAAGTTAGATAACTTGACCACTCAGATAAGCCACCTGCTATCTAGTGCCCTTTTATCAATAGCCTGCAAATCGTTGATGTTTCGAGACAGCCGATCAAGAGGGTCGCCCTGGTTCGAAGATGAGAATGATCTTTTCCCAGGGCAGCACACATCATGGAGTATTAACATCACAGTTCGAGACATGCTCGAAGTTGATCCACCGAGAACTCAAAAGATCCGCATCTGCACTTTACAAGGCTGTCTATGATGACGCATACCGTACTATCGTTTCAATTTCGCCAGTGGGTTGGGCGCCTTTGTAAATCCCCTTCAATTCCGACCTGACGACAACGAGCTGCAGCTGGCCGTGTACCGTAAGTCGTTATCAACCACAGCCATGAATCGGGCACCGAACGCTGATCGCTCGCGATGAAACTTGTGAGGCCACAGCGTCGTCATCTCGTATCATCACTTGTATCTGCTAGAGGTCAAAAAGCTCCACTGCTCAAATAACCTACCTGAAGTATGGTTCAGACAATCGGCCAATGCTGATGCGATGCTCGATTGTTTCGCAGCTCCTACCTAGGGTTGTGACGTTTCGAAATGGGAGTTGCTCTCGGCAGAAGCTGCATGATGTCAGAAGAAGCAGTCAAGCCACATTGGGTAACTCTGCAATGTTGCCTACTATCTGATGTCTTACGTCGCTTAACGAAGTGTTATCCGCGAATGATCATTACAGGCGTATCCGTAGAAACAGGCCGTGATCTTGCCAACTTCACGGTTCTGTGATAATCAAGCTTGGTATGCTAGTATGGTAGATTAGGCCTGTAGATTATTGGGCCGAGACAATTCTTGTTTGGGAAAAGGCTGCTTCCCTTGTGGCTGAGCATACGTACATAGTTTGATTATTAGTAGTGGCGCACGCCGTGCTGTCACTGGTGCATCCGTGCACACAGAAAAAGCTCTGTGGTTACAGACTACGACGTAGAGTAGAGGTAGTAATGTACTGCATGACTTCATGTTCTCAGCTTCAGCTCTGCAACTGTAAGCCGCGACAATGTTACAGGAGTATATGAAAGGAAAATTGGCAATGGCAAGAAGCTTACCTCACCTTGGCATGGTAAGTTATCAAACAAGAGTTACCAGGTATTCTTTCCATCAACCAGGAAACTGATAAGTTGTTGCGACTGGCCTCTAATCGGTCCAAGCCCAAGAACGTGCTCACACGAACCATGACGACAGGCGGCCTCTGGGGCGCCTAGGCTGGCCTAACCCACCAACCGTCGACCCTGTCAGACCAGTCGAAAAAACCCTGCACTGCTAGCATCATCATTAGCAAGTCTGTGTCGCAACCGATTGTACAGAGCCGCGACGTTATGCTGCAGTTCGAAGCTGTCAATTGAAGTCTGTGGTTCACTACATAAGTTGGTGATGGCTGCACGCCTTTCACCTGCTTCCAGCGGCGCACAAGCTCGTACCAAAAACCAAGTTATCGCATGCCTTCAGCATCAACCTCGCGTCACCGCACCAGTACGCGCCCTGCTCAAGCCCAGCAGGAAGCGGCTAAGACAATTGGCGCCAAATAGCGAGTGATCCACTTTCAGGCTGTCTCTCTTCTAGTTAGCTTGCCGACTGCCATCTCACCAACCAGCCGGGATCTGAGAACAGTTCAGCAGGGGACCGCTCTCACCATTCTCTTTATCAGCAACGTACGGTTGGATGTCGTGCTCTTTGAACTGCTCTCGCTCTTGCTAGCGCGCAGTAGAATCTGAAGGCTGAGCGTACACAATTCTAGCAGTATACTGTAGAGTAGAGTATATCGCCGCCAACCTGCTTCCTTGTCGCCCCCTTTCGTTCACTGGGCCACCTTGTTAGCTTGCTCAGTTGGTTGCACTCTCTCCATCGTCCTCATCTCTTTCCCCCTTCTCTTCTTCATTCTTTTCCTCCATTGATCCCGTGCCTCACCTCTACCAGCCCCCTTCTACGTCTGGAGAACTTAACTCTGAAGCTTAGGCTACTTGCTGCGCCGCCGAACCTTTACCTTACCGCTGATCTGCGCTTATCGCCTCTGGGTCCCGATTTACGCCCCATTTCCAAGGTTTTGGGTTGCACTCAGCCACATTCACTTTTATCTAATAAAGGATATCGCGCGCTTCCGTCCCTAGAACTTCCAAAGTCGCCGAAAGAGCCCACCGATAGACCTCCATTCATGGCTTCGTCTTTCACACCGTCCTCGTTTCGGCTGGCACAGCTCGCTCAACATGCCTACGAATTACCGCTGCGCTCCTTAGCGCAGGATCAGCAACCTATGCCATCGCATCCGTCGCACCCGTCTTTGCCGCACCTAGTTCTACTGGTCTTCGAGGCCGTTCTGGAGGTTGTCTGTGTTAGTCTGCCTGGCTACATTATCGCCAGGCTGGGTCATTTCGATGCCGAGAAGCAGAAATTCCTGGCGAATTTGAATGTCATGCTCTTCACGCCATGCCTCAGTAAGTGCCCCTTAGGTTTGTCCTGGTGGTACTCGGGTTAATTGCTAACCATCGTCTCGTGCAGTTTTCACGAAACTGGCTTCCCAACTCAACGCTGACAAGCTTTCCGATCTCGCCATCATCCCGGTCATCTTTGTTGTGCAGACATTCGTCTCTTGGACTGTCTCCGTCTGTGTTGGGAAACTATTTCGATTTCCTTCGCGGGCTGCGAACTTTGTTACGGCCATGGGTGTTTTTGGCAACTCCAACTCGCTCCCTATTTCCTTGGTCCTATCCCTCTCGCAAACCCTCAAGGGCTTGCACTGGGATAAGATTCCAGGAGACAACGACGACGAGGTCGGTGCCCGAGGTATTCTTTACCTCCTGATCTTCCAGCAACTGGGTCAACTCGTGCGTTGGAGCTGGGGCTACCACGTTCTTCTAGCCCCCAAGGAAAAGTATCCCGAGTACCAAGACGAGATTTCCGAGGAGGGTCAGCAACATCGCAATGAAGAGCACGACGAAATGGAGGCCGAGGCCCTGATCAATCAACTCGATGGCGATACCGAGGACGAGACAGACAGCCAAAGCGTCAGTTCCGAGGACTATGATCCTGCTGGCCGCACACCGGTTGCCAACGCCTCCAGAGTCTCTTTGGCAGGGTCAAGCGATGATGGATCTGCGGGCAAGAAGGGCAACCAGAATGGCTATGGCCATGCCATTGCCAAGGCAACTCAGCCCGACATTGACGCCTTCCCCCGAATTCGCGAAATTGACGATGCTGACCAGGGTGTAATTGGCCGTACCAAGACCTCCATCAAAGCCAAGGCCGTCAGTGCGAAGGATGCTACCGCGGCAGCTTTCGGTCGGTTGTATAAGGTTTTGCCCGGTCCTATTCAGACGTGTCTTCAGTATTTCAAAAAGATTGGCTCTAAGTTCAATAACTTCATCTGGGATTTCATGAACCCCCCTCTGTGGGCCATGCTTATCGCGATCCTTGTCGCATCCATCCCTGCTCTCCAGCGCCTGTTCTTCGAGGAAGGATCGTTTGTTCAGAACAGTGTAACCAACGCCATCCGCTCAAGCGGCGACGTTGCTGTTCCCCTGATTCTGGTGGTTCTGGGCGCCAACCTGGCGCGTAACACTATGGCACACGACGAACCCAACGACCCTGAGGAAGAGCGCATCGGCACCAAGCTTCTCGTCGCCTCTCTCCTATGCCGCATGGTCCTCCCGACAATCATCATGGCCCCTATCCTGGCCCTCATCGCCAAATACCTGCCCATCAGCATCCTCGATGATCCAATCTTTGTCATTGTCTGCTTCTTGCTCACAGGCGCTCCTAGCGCTCTTCAACTGGCGCAGATCTGCCAGATTAACAACGTCTACGAAAAGACCATGGGCCGAATCTTGTTCCAGAGCTACGTTATTTGGTATGTTTACCTCGCTTTTCCTTCACTGTTAATTCCAGCCGCTAACCGATGACAGGATCCTTCCATCCACTCTTATCCTTGTGATGATGGCCTTGGAAGTTGTTGAGTCGGCCAAATAAAGGATTGGGGCTTGATATACGAGTCGCATGCTGTTGGAAGGGGGAGGGGAACCAACAAACCTGTTAATTGCATCTTTGTGCATTGTTTTTACTGCCCCTCTCTGTACTCGAGGCTCTGCATGGTTCGGCGCCGGCGTTGGGATTGAGCAATTGAGCACGTATGGACACGGCAATGGGGCCGTGTACAAAACTACGAGCTGTCCAGGAATACGGCCATGAACCACCCTCGATGGAGGCGTTTACTGTACTGTACATGCTACTTTTTTTGCAATTGGGTCTAGACCTGAATGGAGTTGGTACGCGATTGAAATTGTGGATGTTTTCGGTTTGTACAAGAATAGGGCAAAAGAAAACAAAGGGTTGGAAATTGACTCTTACGATCTGCACGTGGTATGCCATGAAGAAATAGCATAGCAATTTTGAACTTCCATAGAATCCTAGATCCATACGAAGCCTAAATCTTCCATCTATACAACATGTCATCACCGTGTTCCGTTGACCAGGTTGTCCTCTGGCAGCAGCGACCAGTCCCTCACCGTGCCCTTCCAATCACTGATTCGTACATCCTTGATATCGACGAGCACCACGCGAACCTCTTCGCCGGCAACAAAACATCCGCGACCACCATCCTCTTGACCAGCGTTATCACGGGAGAACCCTTGCGTTGCTTCGTTGAAAGTGTTATTATCGAGGTGCTGCTCGCGGTAGTAGCGCTCCTCGTCGGAACCGCTGGGGACAAGACGAGCGTGGCCGCCGATCGTGGCACTTATGCTGGAGAGGGCGGAGGTGTTGATGTTGAGGAGTAGGGAAGCGAGGCTTGAGCGGTGTTCAGGACCTGGGGAGCCGCCGGATGGGCGTCGGCCGTGAGTGGGAGGGCGGTGGGAGACCCCTGTAATGTAAGTCAGCGCGCGTGCTCTCTGCATATAGCGTTGGGGCGGTAGGTATATGAGCTTACAGTCGTGGACGAGGAGGGAGACGTTGGGGTTTTCGACGAGGTTGTTCGTCTTTCGCGAGTGCGGATTGGTGGTCAGGACGATGACAGGGCGGGAGGAGAAGGGCGACGAGGGGAGGTAGGTGTAGTTCATGAGTGAGACGTGAGGTACGTTGTCGGTACAAGTCGCGAGATGTAGCTGAACAACGAGTATCCGTCAGTGACTGTCTCATCGCTAGGTCATACAAACCATCTTCCTCAGGCAAGGCTCTGGGCTACATGAGAGCCTCACTTTGGGAAGCCGGGTCGTCAGAAGCAGGAGCGGGGCAACGTACGAAGCGCGCATTCTCAAGGCATTGGACAACGTCCGGGGGGAGCGCGGCAGTCGTCTGCTTGTGGGTTTCGCCTTCGGAGGCTTCGTAGTTTAACGGGATCTGCTGCTCCATGATGAAGCGATTCGGAGTAGAAGTTGACTTATGTTGCCGGGAAGCTTTCCTCTTACAGACCAAGGATGCTGTTTCATGGGAAACGGCCGAATGACATAAGGCGGCAGAACATTTGGCGGGGCAAGGGCCGCTTAGTCATACGCTTCTGCCCTCTCCGCCTCTGCCCTCCGCTGGAGCTACGCTAGAGCTACGCTGAAACCGCTGTGCTGTGGCGGAGCTTGGCGACGCTGTGGCGGACCGTCGTTATCGCTGTAAGGTGACCCGTGACCGTGGCGTAGGGTGCTGGGAGCTCATCTTTTCCCCAGATCCGGCTCCGTCGGGGAAGGAGCCCCGGAGCCGGCTATGTTCGGTTCCCCACGGGCTCGGTACGGCTTGTACATGATAAGCCGAACTGGGTAAGAGAAATCCGACAGGGATCGCACGGAAAGCATCAACCTTCTTTCTACCTCTGAAGTTCTCTGTCGGCACTTGAAAGACAAGACTTCCTCGCTCAGCTTTCAACTTCTGTCACTGGATTGGGGTAATCAGTGTTGGCCCCTGCTGGTCTCAAAATGCGTTCTCTCCGTACAAACCGCCGCCTTCCGTTGAGGCCGCTGCCTCGTCTACTCTCTACTACAACCCCCGCATCCAATATCGCATCTTCTACGGCATCTTCGATTGCACCCACAGTTACGCCGATCAGTTCAGTCCTTATCGCAAATCGTGGTGAGATTGCCATTCGCGTCAACCGCACAGCCGAGCGCTTAGGTATCCGCGCCACTACCGTCTACACAGATGTTGATGCTGGCTCGTGGCACGCCTCGACGGGCTTCCAGTCGCTGGCCTTGGGCCCGGCGAACGCCTACCTCGACGGGGAAAAGATCATTTCTCTTGCCAAGCAACACAGCATCCAGGCCTTGCATCCCGGTTATGGCTTCCTCTCAGAGAACACCAGATTCGCTCAGCGATGCGAGGAAGAAGGCATTATCTTTGTCGGCCCACCAGCTTCAGCCATGGCTGATATGGGTCACAAAGCAAGGAGTAAAGAGATCATGACTGAGGCCAACGTACCCTGCGTTCCTGGTTATCATGGTACAGATCAGGGTGAGCAGCAGTTGTTAGAGCATGCCAGGAGCACCACTTTCCCCGTCCTCCTCAAGAGTGTGAGGGGCGGTGGTGGTAAGGGTATGCGAATCGTGCTGACCGAGGACGAGTTTCTGTCCCAATTGAAGAGTGCGCGGGATGAGGCCAGGGCATCGTTCGGAGAAGGAGGAGAAGTCATGCTTGTCGAGAAATACATTGTCCGCCCAAGACACGTTGAAGTACAGGTCTTTGCAGACAAGTGGGGGAACACTGTCGCCCTGGGCGAGCGTGATTGCAGTGTTCAAAGAAGGCATCAGAAGATTTTGGAGGAGTCGCCGGCACCTGACCTGGATGATGTGACTCGACGTGATCTCTGGGACAAGGCTCGGAAAGCTGCTTCTGCTGTCGGCTACGTCGGAGCTGGCACTGTTGAGTTCATCCTCGACAAAGACACCAACAAGTTCTACTTCATGGAGATGAATACTCGATTACAGGTCGAGCACCCTGTCACTGAGATGGTAACTGGACTCGACTTGGTGGAGTGGCAGTTCCGCGTCGCTGCTGGCGAGAAGCTACCCCTAACCCAAGAGGAAGTCGAGGTCCAGATGAGCCAGAGAGGTGCAGCAATCGAAGCTCGAATTTACGCCGAGAATCCGGAGAAGGGGTTTATCCCAGACTCGGGAAAGCTGGTTCACGCTTATCTGCCACAAGAGCTCCTGTGCGAGGACGTTCGCCTCGATTGGGGCTTCCGCTCGGGCGCTGAAATCTCCACGGCATACGATGGCATGATTGCCAAACTCATCGTGCGAGGCGATACGCGCACGCAGGCCATCGCGAAGCTGGAGACGATCCTACGCGACTACGAGATTGTCGGAGTCAGTACGAACATCGAATTCCTCAAGCGTCTTTGCCAAACAGGCGCCTTCATCGAGGGCGATGTCGAGACCGGTTTCATCGACAAATGGAGAGAGGAGCTGTTCAAGCCTAGACACATCAAGAACGAGGTCTTTGCCCAAGCTGCACTTGGAGTGCTAAACTTTGAGCTGAAGAAGTCTCCACCCCACGGACAGACACTTGGCTTCGGCGAGACCAACACAATCGGCGAGCGGAGGTTGACCTTCAAGGTCCTCGACAGCTACAGCGAGCAGGACGGCGAAGTCGTGGAGGCTTCTGTGACTCAGACGGGCCACAACCTGTTCAACGTAGTCGTGGTGCGCAAGGGCGATGAGACACCGCAAGTGTTCACCAACGTCGTATGCTCACCGGAGGCCCAAGGCGAAGTCATGAAGTTGGAGTCCTACTTCCCCTCGGAGCGGATTCAATCCTCCATCATACCGCAGCCCACCGACACCGACACGAAGGTCACCATCTTCCAGCACGGCATCAAGACGGAGCTTGCACTCCTGCCACCGAAGTGGTATGAGAAGGCGTTGGGACTGAAAGAGGCGACGGCTTCGGTTGCTGCACCGATGCCTTGCAAAATTCTAAGAAACGAGGTGGAAGAGGGCCAGACGGTGCAAAAGGGTGCACCTCTAGTCGTGTAAGTTTCACCGCCCGCAGCCACGATGAGCGATGACCTGACCCTTTTTTTTAGAATCGAATCAATGAAGATGGAGACAGTGATCAGGTCACCACAGGATGGAATCATCAAGAAGTTGGCTCATAAGCAAGGCGTAAGTTTCTCTCCACAAATGTGCTACCGGAAGAAATTGGGGGGTTTTACTAACTGGAATAGGATATTTGCAAGGCAGGAACTGTTCTTGTTCTTTTCGAAGAGGCCGAGAATAAGACTGAATAGTAATTGAAAGCCACCATGTGGTGCGGCGGTGATGGTGAGAAATGAGTTCCAAAGGCCATGTTTAATAGTGAATCAAAGGAAGTTCAGCGGTTTCTGATAATTTATATCTCTTGTCTCGTCTACACTAAGCTCTATGATGCCGAACTCTGAAAAGGCAGTAAGTGACTTGCAAAGTGACAGTTTCTATCAACGATGTCGAAAAGATCAAATGGTAACGCCCGACATTGAACCCCCCCTTATATACATGATGCAGGAAATAGAAGCATGCCTAAGAACAGATGAGAGGCAAGGCAATGCATGTGAAGGAAATAAGCTAACAAAAAGTTCAGTGCCAAAAGATCAAAACAAAGTGGTTGACGCTGCGGCCAACCCTGTCGATATCTGAAGCTGAGACTGTATCAAAGACTACCGCTGATGCATGGTGATGTACTCCTCGGGTAGATAGCGACTTAGTCTGTGCTGTTTCGCCGCTGCTCGTATTTGATTCCACCAATCTTTCATTCGTTTTTCGAACCTGGGATCAATGGGCGCTACGTATGTCGGTACGTTGGCAATGAGATTCTGTATAGAGTCAGTAAGAGAACAGAGGTGGATCCAACGATAGGATAGGCACATACCTGCTCGATAGCAAGAGAGATGAAGCCCAGCACAAACGCTACCCACGCCAGCGTCCCCTTGGTATTGAGGAACTGATTACCTCCACGGAACTCGATTGTCCCCGTACACTTGCCCGTCTTGGGAGAAGGAATGATGTTCTGGAAGTTCCACAGGACATAACGGGTTCCCTGCATGTAGAAGTAGAGGTCCATCTCTGATCTCGCAGTCTGGATCTCGTACGCAACCTGCTTCATCATTGCCGTGTCCTTTCCACACAACAGCGTGCGGTACAATCCGGAATCCCCACTATGCGAGTTGACCTGGCAGTAAGGATTCTCTCGGCGATTCTTGGGTAGCATGGCTGCGATGTAGTCCTCGAAAAAAACCGTGGCAAAGGCAATCTTCTTCAAAGAACGAAGGGAAAACTTGTTGTTCTGGCTCATGGGGGTGATGTGGACATGGCCACCGCACGACGAGTCGCGCTGCGGGTTGAAGTGCACGCGCATGGCCTCCCAGAAGTCTCCGAGGATATTGCTGATGGGCAAGGTTGTGTCAAGCTTGGGCGAGACGACTTCCATGCAGACTACATCACTGTGTTAGCAACTCTTGCAATGGATCCGAAACCAGAGATGATACTCCGCAACGTACCAAAGGGTGGAGGGTGCTTCAGGGAACCGTCTCTCGTTACGAACCACTTCCCGCCGTAATATTCGGGGTGTTTGCTGTAACGAGAGTCGTCATCGTGAACAGCTGAGATGCCGCGATTCCGCAGCTTCTGAGCTAGTTGGCGGTACCAGTCGACGTTTGTGAAGTTTTGGCCGCCACCGTAAGGCTTTGCGACGGCCTCTATCTCGATACCAAAGTTGTAATTCTTAGGCATGATGAGCAGAGAGAGATATTGAAGATGAAAGTCTTGCTTAAACAAAACACTATGCAATGAGCGCTGAACTCTGAGGGCAGAGCGACGTTGATAAACGACAACAAAGGTCGTCTTCTAGGAGCTCACTTGAGAGCTCCAGTTCCTCACGTGTAAATGAGTCTATACGCGCAAGAACATACAGCGCGTCTGCTTCACACCTACAGTGTAGAAAGCACCTGTCGAATCATGCTGCCCGCCTCACCTAAGATACCTGGCTGACAGCGAGTGACGGTAGTCAATGGGGGCCAGCGACTAGACCACCTGACCTCTGCATACGGCGGCTTACCCCAGAATTCCCAAGTAACAACTCAGACTGCAGGTATCTGAGGAGGAAACTCGGCTAGTTCTCGAGCACCGAACTTCGTGGTCGTCTCTCTGCGATCCTGGTGGGGCTCTCTCCGGAAGCTATCGCCGAGGAGGTGGGTCCCAGTCCGGGCTGCAGGCGGTCAACGATCGGACCCGCCTGTTCGACAAGTCAACGTTGGCCATTTGATCGCCAGGTGAGCTGGCCAGCTTGGTCAGCCAATGGTCCAGCCTCCAAACCAATTCGAAACAGGCCTCAGGATCCCACGCAACCCAGCTTAACGTGGTCGGCGCCGATTGGTTGTACCAAAGCCGTAGCGGTGACGAGCCCGTGGGATCCTTGCTGCCCAATATACGGCATATGCAGGGGCTAATCCACACATCTTGCGCCTCGTCGACAGTGCCGTTGACAATCAAGAGAGGTTGGTATGCCTAGCATGTTGGAAACAGGGGGAAAAATCAAGCATGTTAGCGGGGAGGAGGAGGATGGCAGACGTGACAACCTCGTTCCTGATCAAAGTCGATCTTTGACATTCTCTCTCTGACCATTTCCATCTATCCTTTCCATTCGTCTACCCCAAGACTAGCCGCCGGCCCCGCCCATCACACTATCCGTCGCGGGTTCCATATCACAGCCGGTTTTACTAGATAATTGCTACGGCGGATGCCCTCGGCCTGTCTCTTCCGGCTCCTACTCAACATGGGCAGCGCACCATCGGCCGAAGCCGGTCAAGTCCGGCCGGCCTCAAAGTACTACTTTGCATATGGGAGCAACCTCCATCTCAGGCAAATGAAACGGCGATGTCCTGGCAGCAAGTTTGTTGGCTGCGCCCGGCTTTCTCATCATCGTTGGCATATCAATCAACGCGGCTATGCTAACGTCGTTGCGGCCGAAGGTCATTGGGTTGACGGTCTCGTGTACGAAATCGATGAGAACGACGAGGCTCGGCTCGATATCAATGAGGGCGTGTCCAAGAACGCGTATGCTAAGCGTCATATGTCCGTTCTCCTTCATCCTTCTCCGTGGCCTTTATACCGACGCCCAACAAGCTGGATTGTCGACAAAGGCGGTCCTGCCAAAGTCTGTCACGAAGCTAAACAAGAGGGCCAGAGTATGGCAGAGCACCCGCAGCGGTGGGAGCGGAATGTCCTGGTATACATCAGCCTCAGCTATACCGTGGACAGCCAGCCCAAGGAAGAGTATATAAACCGAATCAACCTGGGCATCGCCGACGCCAGAGCTATCGGTATGGGAGACGACTATATCAACAACTGCATTCGACCATTCATACCGCCACCGCCTAAGAAGACGCAACAACCCAAGGTCATACGTCATCCGCAGGAAAACGAACCAAAAGACTCCAGTCGGAGTCCAAGTCCCTCGCCAGAAAAGAAGCAGCAGCCCGCGCGAGGTGTCAAGCGCGGCGCAGGCCAAAGGTCGGGTGAGCCATCGCCAGCAAGGAGAGCACAAGCATCACCTCGACGAGGAGATGGCGAGGCTGCCCAGCACTTGGCGACAACTCATCTGCAACATCCCGACTCTATTCAAAGACGTGCGTCTTCAGAAGCCAGGGTTGCGCCACCTTTACCACCACGGCCAGCTCGTCGTAGGCGCAGTATACCTGTAATCGTCGTCGATGAGTATCATAGCTTTGTTTCCCAATCGAAATAATCTCTTTTTCCCCTTCTCACGTTCTTGTGGGTCAACCTGGACATCGCCCCCCTCCCCCTCCAAAGAAAAATTAAAAAGATAAAACAAATCGGAAAGATTGAAAATTTTTTTTGAAGAAATAAACCGCTAGTTGTAATTATTGTTGCTCCCGTAAGGCTCCTCGCCGGCTTGCCTTGTGCCGTAAATTCCCGCTATATTTGCTTGGCGGACCAATAATCCAAGGCCGTGACATATCTCTATGATCTCTGCCTACCGTTTGAAGATACACTGGACCCAGCTGCCCCTGTTCACAAGGTCAGAGCTTGGAGTAGAGGCCCGAATGCGGATGCTTACTTCTTATTCCGGACATCCTCGCATTCGCAATGCGGCTCGATCCAATGGGGCTCCCCGAACCGTCCCACAGCCATCTAGTCAGAGTTGTACCCTGAGGAGGCAGTCCCCCTTCGTCAGAATGCACAAGTACTGTTGGTCTAACAATGGCCTTTGAATTTAGCTTCTTGCCCCTTTCGACCCTTTCAACGAATAGGCCCGGGGCAACGTCGAAGAGGTATGAAACGTTACGACGTGCAGGCGATGATTGGTCGGTGCCACTGAGGTCGAGAATCATCCCACCACTGGCCAAGTTGATACACTCATATACTTCCAGCCTGGACGCCGCAGTACGCGCAGGCCACTTGAGCGAGAAGATGCTCGTGGCGATGTGTAGCTGATGTACAAGTTCTATTGCAGGCTCGACGATACCTTGACGGATGGAATTATGAAAGTCGGAAGGCGGGCTTCTAGAAGAGAACACGGAAAGAAGCGATGTTAAGTCGTCAGATATCATATCGGTGTGGCGTGCTCTCCTTGACTTGAAGACGGGTTGGCTAGTCAGGGCAGTGAGCGTTTCGCTCCTCCACTGCCGGCAGTGTGCAATATCTATGAATTGATACAATTGTCAGTGCCAAAATACCAAATGCAACAAATGAACGTACCTCTTGACTGCCTAGCCATGCTACTTTCCAGTTCGTCAATCCAGATGATGGTCGCTTCGCCGTTACTATTGTCCAAGGGGCAGTAGAATGACTTTGCAAAAAGCGCAAGCCACAAATAATTCATAATGACCGCCGTAGCATGATGCTCATCAGACTGATCAACGTCGATGCAGCGTCTGGCTGGTTCTTTGATAAGTCCGATGAACCGACTGGCTTGCGCTTGAGTTGGGCGTGTTTTCAAACATCCGTGATCTAATTCAGCGAGCAAAGGCTTGAGTCGATTGTCAACCCATCTTTGCACGCTGGCGCATAACGCTTTATACGCTTCCCGAGCTTCTGCCTCCGTGATGTCTTTCCGCTTCGGTTGGAGGCGAAAGATCTGGTCTTTGGCTTCTTGCAGTTGTTTCGCCTTGGCCTTGTTCTCATCCCGGGCTTCTGTTAGCTCTTTTTGAAGCGCTTCCAACCTCAACTCGAGCTTCATTTTCTGGTGCTCTCTGGCCTCAAGTTCTTTTTGCCTCGAGTCCAAAACAGTCTCCGTGAAGCGACGTTGGTCGATTTCATCAGCTAATTTAGCTTTCAAAGCAGCTCCTTCAGCAGAAAGCCGCAAAAGTTTCGAATCGTCCGACTCTGATCCGTGAACTCGGCGCTCGTAAAGAGTAGTCTTGTCGACTTCGTGTTCCATTATTCTGACGCAACCCCTTTACCTTAACTTTCCGTTGACTTCCTCTTGAGAGCCTTGTTGATAGTCGTGGTAGGCAACCCGGCGGACGTACTCCGTGCATGGTTAAAATATCCACTTATGATGCGAGTGGTTGCAGCGGGTCAGGTGGGCTTTCCGAAGACGTCGAACCTAAGCTCTCAACTTCGTGCCAGCTTCGTGGCAGTCACAGGTCGGTGGCGGTCTATGTGACGGTGTCGTGGTGAGGCCCGTCTTGCAGCCCCATGTTTTGGTTGGGCCCTGGGCGTGTGCTTAGGCACACTTCAACTGTGGCCCGAATGCAACCCCATGCCAACTGGATAATCGAAATGTCGGTCTCGACATATGCTGGATCCACCATCGGGGACTGAACTGGCATCGGGTGATGTCAACTAACTGCAAGCTTGCTCAATTCGGGCGCAGCTTCAGGTCACACAAAATACAACATGTACCCTTCTGGAAATGGCATGTCAGATCTGTTGATCGCAGGCTACTTGGCAAGCACGTTACCCAGTCGGTAAATCCGAGATTACTTCCCTAACGTCGGCAACGTCGTGGCTCATCTCAGTACCATTCAAGGCAATCCTAAGATCGAAAACTGCTCCAATAGTGGGTGTCGTAAGTCGCTCCGGCAGGACAATTGTGGAGGAATTACCCCCCATCTCTCGCAAACCTAACGAGGTGGAAGACAATCCTCTTGTCCGCGAAAGGCCCTCCAAGTGGCCATAGCTTCGAATTGGGGTGATCAGTATCACAAAATACTGATATCGAATGCTAGTCCATCGAACAGGCTTCCGAAGTTCTGAACCAAAGCCATGAGCAACCGCAGAATCATCGTCTCGATCGATTTTGGGACGACCTACTCAGGCGTTGCCTGGGCCGAGACAAATCGCGTAAGCAGACTATATCGGATAACCTGCTTACCCCAGTACTGATATCTCATAGCCCGATATCCAACATGTCATATCGAGCTGGCCTGCTGCCGATGGCTCTACAAAGAGCAGTGCTAAAGTCCCTACCGAGCTCCGCAAAGTAGCAGCTGGCTGGCAATGGGGATTTCAAATTCCAGAATCGGCAAAGCGGAACAGATTATTTAAACTGTTCGTCTTCTGATCTGACTTATAAGTTTTGTTGCCTAATGATAGAATCGCTGTAGGAAGCTAGACGACCCAACTAGAATGGAGACAGACGGGGAGTCAGCTGAAGAGTTGACCAAGATATACCTTTCTTGTCTCCAGAGCCACTTTATTCAGGTTCTGGAAAAGCAGCTCTCGCCAAGCGTCGTACGGTCAACTCCAATGGATTTTGTTGTTACAGTTCCTGCGATATGGTCACACGCTGCGAAACAGTCGACTGAGCGAGCAGCCGCAATGGCAGGCTTCTGTGGAAACAAGCGAATCCAGCTGACGACAGAACCAGTAAGCACCTTGTTGACGAAGGCTAAAGCTCCTTCAGACGCTAATTTTAGTGCAGGAAGCGGCCGCTCTGTATACCCTCAAAACCATGAGTCAAGCTACACTGCAAGTTGGTCGAAAGTTTGTTGTGTGCGACGCCGGGGGAGGAACAGTTGATCTCATCACCTATGAAGTCGCCCGAGTCGGTCAACTCGAGATAAGGGAAGTAACAGGGGGCACTGGCGGGAAGTGCGGCTCCTCAACGCTGAATATGCGATTTCGGCGACATTTAAAGCAGACTCATGGCGAGAAATACTGGACGGACACAAGACTCGTACCAGCCATGCATGATTTCGAATTGGTAAATCCATGAAGGAATCCTCAAATTTCATGTCGTAACTCTAATGCGGTTCCAGTTTAAAAAGGGATTTTCGACAAGGAGTGAGCCTCTCACGCTCAATGTTGAGCCTACTCTGGGGTTACAGCAAAATCGATACACCATGCCGCAGGCGGACATGAAGACAAAGATCTTTGATCCCATTACCAAAGATGTTATCTGTCTCGTTAAAGAGCAAATCTCCATGGCAGGTAGGGGTGTTGCAGCAGTGGTCCTGGTCGGAGGGTTTGGACAAAGTCGGCATCTCAAATCTCGGGTGCGTGATGCCATATCACCAGCGATTGAAGTACTCCAACCCGAAGATGGCTGGACGGCTGTAGTAAAAGGTGCAGTATTGCAAGGTCTCGGTCGATTTCGGCCGGCATTAAGTCAAGTCGGGGTCGCGTCGCGCGTCGCGAGGAGGTCGTATGGAACCCTTCTGATGGCCAAGTATGATATGATGCGACACGACCCTAAAGAAGCGTAAGCAATTATTGCTCATACTCTGCGGCATTTGCTAATATACGAGTAAGATTTTGGTCCGAGAAGGAGCATGAGATGGTTGTCAGCGAAATGCTCTGGTTCATTCGGAAGGTGAGTTGCCTTGGCTTAAAACAAGGTCCAGCGGCTGATCGTAATAGGGCGAGTCATATCCTGAAGGGAAAGGGTTGACAATTGACTATCAATGTGATGTTCCCGTCATGCTCGGCGATGCACCTCAGAATCAAATCGACATATATGATAGTGATGACGCAAAAGCTCCCACCCACCTCACTTCGACTACCAGACACGTTGGGACACTGACGATCGATACGAATAAGATCCCAGAGTCTATGAAGAAACAGTCGAAGATAAAGCGGATGGGCAAGCATCGATATTATTGCATCGAAGGAGTCATCGAAGCCAATTATGGTTCAGCCAACATCACCTATAAAGTGAAGCTGGGAGGTGAGCAAAAGCAGTGTCCGCATCGTACATGGTTTCTGGTTCGCTGACTCAAGTAGGTGTGACGCACGACATGATAACTATTCGTTATGAATAGAAATATAGATGGGAGGGAAACATGGAAAGCGATTTGGTGTTGTGAGTTCAACGTTTTCCTGATCAACTACTGCTAGATTAGAGTAGTAGGTGTTCATTTCAATATGGGAAAGAGCAAACTTCAATGGCATTCAAGTTAGCCGGTAGGACGGAGTACTGAAGACAGGCGCTGGGGTTTTAGCAATAGCACTGTACAGTACGGAGCAAAATGCCTGACAGTGCACAAGGCAGCGTTAAATCAGATCACGTGACTACGCGTCTTGTTCTATGGGAATCGTCGCGTTTCAACCAGCATCATAGTTCACCCCACGCCTCGATTAAGGTAAAAAGAAGTGCTAGACACTCACAATGCCGAACACATCATGGCTGGCGATAACTTTAGCAAGGCCGGAAATCACACTGCTGGCGATCCCAGCAGAGGTTCTATCCGTGCTGGACCTCCTCCGTCGACCTTAGCTGCACAACTAGTGGAAAACATTTCTGCATCGACCAGATCATCTAAATCAGACGAGAACAGCGAACTAAGGGTTTTTTTTGCTGTTATACAGCATGTCAAAGATCACCCCGATGTTTTAAAGACGCCAGAGGAGAGGATAGAGCATAATCACATGCTGATTTATGTGTACTCACGGGTTGTGCTTGATAGCATCAAGTTCGATGATCCGTTCCTTGATCGAGCGCATGTCCAAACAGAAGGACTCAAAGCCATAAAATTCCTACGATTTACTATTAAGGAAACTCCCACCGTACTGAAATATCAAAAGCAGGGTGGAGAGTTCCTGTTCCGAGATCAGGAGCCTCTATGGTTATGGCTTCTGCCCCAGCTGCTTAGACTGCTAGGGCACCCTTTTTGTATCAAATTGGTCGACAGTATCATGTCCTTGATGCAATACTTGCTTCTTATAGTGACCGAGACGGCAGCGTTGTGGGATCTAGCACCAGCAATAACTCTGTATCTTCGCACCACGTTGTCAAGTAAGTACAAGCGCTACATTGAAAGCCATTACTAACATTACGCAGACACCATACGCCATTTGCAACAGCCCTCAATCGCTTCTCCCGGTGAAAGATTCTCTGAAAAGATCATTCTTCCGCCCATTCTTCTGCTGGAGCACCTGTTAGGTTACAGTCCTCCTCGAAGTCAGCAGTTGACATATACCATAGATCAAGTACCGCAGGCGATAAACCAGATTCAATATCTAGCGGACATTTTGATATATCCGTTGACCTCAGAGGACACAGCTTTCGAAAAGATCACCACTTTCTCGGAAAATGCAGTATGGATACTGGATGCAGTGATGGATATTCGATCACTTCAGAAACGACTAGACGGCATTGTCTCAACACCGCCGATCACAATGATCGGTACCGCTCTTAAGATAGAGCGGTCATTGGCTGGTACCAAAGATACAGCTATTCATGTCTATGAGAAAGCTATTACCTTACTTGTTCTATTTTGTGATGACATGGTCTCGGAACTTGACGATTTAGCTTCGCCTATTGTTGCTGCAACAGATGTTCAGCAAACATATTGCAAAGCTTTAATCGCCATTGCAGACGCATCCGTACGAAATAAACTCGCGGGGAGCTTCTCAGTCTCAAAGCTGGTCAACAAGCTGATGCTGTACTGTTCTGCCATGCCCCAGGACTCTGATATTTGGGTAAGTCTCTCGTTACGTTTGGGATGCTCATACTCATTGGCTGCAGAGAACAATACACATCCTACGTATAATCACAACAAATTCTCAAGCTGACGCACTGGAGACAACGGTGCACCCATCAAAGTTCCAGGACCAAGATATCCGGCATGGTATCGAAGCACTTTCTCTATGTTTTAGTACTGGAGAGGCAGTTACTGGCGATCGTGCGAAGAGGAGGAAGATAGCATCTGACAATGATAATTTCTTGTCGAGCCTACAAGACGCTATACGGTATGATGTATTGGCCGTGCCACCGCAGGATGATGAAGAAGACGTAGACTTCTATGAGGCTTTTATGTATGTTGTCTTGTATTTCACTGGTAATGTTATGCTTATCATTTTTAGGACCGGAATCCTTGGTGTCGATGAACCTGTTCAATGCGTTGCTGTTGACTCGCTGTCTCGAATATTTTGCTCTTCGGAGGAAGAGATGAAACGATTCGCTACACCATCAAGCTCAAAGAACTTTGAATGCCCAAGCTGCGATCTAGGCTTGCCAAGAGCGGCTCCAGGTCTCCCTCGTTTGACAGATACGGTCTACTCGGGTGCAAGGGGTATTTTTGGTGACCTTATCCGCTTACCGGCTCTCGCAGAGTCACGACGGTTAAGAGTGGCTGTCATGATAGCACTCCGAAGGTTAATTCTGCACTGCGATGATCCGAACTATCTTAGCCTAGAGGCATCGCCACTTGGTCAGTGGTGTCTCCAATCCCTAAACAGTTCGGTGAGGGAACTTCGCATTGCCGCTGGTAGGACTTTAGCAGCCTTTTCTGCGGAAAATTCGACATCACCTAGCACACAGGAGATGGTGCGCCTTAACAGGAAGAACTCCATCGCCATTCTGAAGACCATTTCGGAGAAAAGTCTATCTCATTTGGCGGAGACCTGTGTCATGGCTTGGGGTCAGCTTGGTAGAGTAGTTCCCGAAGACGAGCTCAACCTAGTTCTGATCAAGCTGTTGGAGTATCTTGGAAGCAACAACAATATCGTCTCGGCTTTTGCTTTTAATGAGCTCCTCAACCTTGCAGATGCGCGACAGAGCACGCCGCGTCGACTATTCGAGCCATTTTGGCCTAACCTTGCGTACATGGCGACAAGGGACATGGTGCAACGCCCCCAACTTAGCCGGGCCATTGCTGAACTCCTTCAAATCTCTGTCAACGAGCTTCTTCTGTTGATTCAAACTCATGCTCTGCCCTGGCTAGTCCTCGATAAGCAATTGGACGTCATTCAGAAAATCACAGAGGCAAGGCAGGAAACTGAACCATGGCTCCCTATCATGGACAGCGCCAACCTTGCCGCTACACTGGCTCTCTTGTTGGCGCAAGACACGGAAGACGTCGAAGGCTTCGCTAAATCACGCCTCAATGAAATTTCACAGCATTTTCATTTCCAGCCCCTTTCCGAACTCCTTCAATCAGAACCTGTTCTCATCGCTATGGAACTACTAAAGGCCGCCGGAGAAGCAGATGACAAGCGAAAACCCGTAATACGAAAAGCGCTAACAATAGTAGCCACAGTGAACTTGGCTGCGAATAAAGAAGTGAGGCAGAAAAAGAACAATCTCACTGCACGCTTTCTTCATTCCCACCTGCTTGGTTTGATGGCTCGCTTGACAGATGTTATTAATGATCCAAACCCACCAATTCAAGAACAGCGACGTTATATCCGTGCAATGGAAGAGATGATCAAGATTTGCAGGGACTATGCGAGGATCGCTAGGCCACAGATATCGGCTTGTTTACTATCTGCTCTTTGCCATGAATCGCTTCGGGAAGCTAGCTTCTCCTGTTGGGCGGCAATGCTCACTCATCTTGAAGAAGAGGACGTTGAGGCGTTGATCGAAACGACGTTTTTCATTGTTAAGCGATACTGGGCTTCACTTGATGGACACACTGCGACCATTGCTAAGACGATGTTGGTCTACGTTGTCGAGCAATACGATGGCGTCATATCAAGATATAGCAGCAAGCTACCAATGCTGGGTCACATTCCGGAGTTTAAAGCTATTGAGTCAAAATTGAGCTCGATGCGTCCAGTCTTGCTTGTTGAAGAAGCCCTTGAAATATTTGCACAGAGAATCGGTCATGAAAACTCTGGCGTAGTTCTGCAAGCGCTTGCTGAACTGGTCCCATACCTGCAAAGGAACCAAAACGCACTCCACACCTCAACGGTTAGCCAACAGCCGGATGCTGTCGTTGCAACACTTATGAGGGCGCTTCTAGATTGTGTATGCCGATATAGTAACGTACAGGCTGATATTTCTCTCCTTTGTACGGAGGCCCTGGGCCTGATCGGCTGCTTAGATTCGAACAGAGTCGAGACTGTCAGAGAACAACGATCTATCGTTATCTTGGACAACTTTGAAGGGACTGAAGAAACAACTGATTTTGTTCTCTTTCTCCTAGAGGAGGTATTGGTCCCCTCTTTCCTGTCAGCAACCGACGTGAAGCTCCAAGGTTTTCTCTCATTTGCGATGCAAGAGCTTTTGGAAAGGTCCGACATCAAGGCTGCATGTGCGATGCAGGGCACTGGCATAATGGGCGGGAACGAGATATATCGGAAGTACATTGCTCTGCCTGAGGCTGTGCGCGAGGTTGTTGCACCTTTTCTTGGATCTCGATACATGGTAGCACCCATGCCTCCGGTAAAGGTAGAGTATCCGATTTTCCGTCCTGGAAAATCGTACGGAAACTGGCTGAGGTCGCTTGTTGTGGACCTACTTCGAAAAGGGCAGAACCCATTTGCCGACATGATCTTCGAGCCGTTAACACGAGTAATTCGCGTTAAGGATCTATCTACTGCCGAATTCTTACTCCCTTACTTGGTCCTCCACAATCTTCTGGGTGATAGGAGTACAGAAGAAGAGAAGCAGTCCGTTGTCGGTGAGCTTCTCAGTATTCTTCAGTATCAACCAGATGAGGATGCTTCTTATCAAGACAGAGAGGAGATGAAGTCTTTCTGCCACGTATGTTCAAATCATGATTATCACATCACTGTTTGCTAAAATCTGACTAGGCTACTTTCCGCGTCGTTGATTATGCCATGAGATGGGTTCAAGCCAAGCGATCAGCGGGTCGTCTGAATGAGCTCGATAGAGGGCGAGTGTCGCGCATACAAGAGGTTTTGGATACCGTACCAGCAGAACTAATATCACAACGCGCCATTGACTGCAACGAGTATGCCCGAGCTCTGTTCCATCTAGAGCAGCATGCTCAAAAGATGGAACAGCGAAAGAGGGGGCCAGGTGATCGTACCCGCCTCCTTGAGAGGCTACAAGACATATATGCCAACATTGACGAACCCGACGGACTCGATGGCATCTCTGCTCACCTCCATGCGCTCGACATCAACCAACAGATTCTAATACATCGAAAGGCAGGACGCTGGACAGCGGTGCAGAGCTGGTACGAGATGCAGCTCGCAGAAAAGCCCAATAATGTCGATGTCCAAGTAGACCTGCTTCATTGTCTCAAGCAAGCTGGTCAACACGGTGCGTTAATGATTTTCATCTCCAATGACCTTCACCTTTGACTATCTCACTAATTACTGTAGATGTTCTTCTCAATCATATTGAAGGTATGCGCACGGATTATACAACGGATAATAAGATCATGCCATTCGCAGTGGAAGCTGCTTGGGTAACTGGTAGATGGCAGAGTCTCACCAAGTATACGAAGCGTTTTCATGGCGACGCAATACAGGATTTCAATGTGTCTCTGGCCACTCTATTCGATACGTTACGAACGAGCAGAAATGCGGATGACTTAGTCGACACCATACGGAACATGAGGGTCAAGATTTCGTCATCCATGAGCACATCAGCCACCGCATCCCTCCACGCATGCCACGACCTACTACTGAAGTGCCACGTTCTCAGCGACCTAGAGATAATCACTCGAGCTAGAGGCGAGGACGAGGGGGCGCATCGAAAAACCATGGAGCTCCTGGATCGTAGGCTCGAGATTATTGGCGCCTATGTCACTGACAAGCAGTATCTCCTGGGGATTCGGCGAGCTGCTATGGAGCTTACTCGGTATGTAGCAATCCAACTGTGCGGTCAAGTTCTTTACTAACGTGATCAGGCCAACATTTTCCGACGTTGATATATCGGGCCTATGGCTTTCGAGCGCTCGCCTTGCTCGAAAGTCGGATTCTCTGTCCGAGTCCTTTAATGCTGTGCTTCACGCAGCGCAGCTCGGCGATGATGCTGCCACTATCGAGAACGCGAAGCTATTGTGGAGAGAAAATCAACACCGCAAAGCTATACAAATGCTTGAAGGCGCCATACAAAGGAACAAGTTTATGTCGCAAGGCACGACAGCAACTATTGGCTCCAGTTCTACAAAACTAAACACGCACCAGAAGTTGCTGACAGCCCGAGCTCAACTGCTCCTTGCTAAGTGGCTCGACAATGCAGGGCAAACTCACGCCAGCGCTCTGAGAGAGAAATACCAGCAGCCTCCCAAGACCTATTCTACTTGGGAGAAAGGTCACTATTATCTAGGACGCCACTACAAGAAGATATTGGAGTCGGAAAAGCCACTCAAAGTCGACGATCAAAGTGACAACTACGTCACCGGCGAGATTGCCAGACTGGTGATTGAAAACTATGTGAGGTCGCTGAATTCGGGTACCAAGTATATTTATCAGACTCTTCCGAGGATTTTGACGTTGTGGTTGGACCTAGGTGCTCAAGTAGACAAAGCACCCGAAGGCAAGGTATCGCTATCCAAAGAGCTTCATCGCCGACGGGTCGAACAGCTTAATCTCTTGCATTCCTTCCTCGACAAATACATCAATCGGCTACCAGCATACATCTTTTACACGGCGCTACCCCAAATTGTGGCTCGAATAGCCCATCAAAACCCCAGTGTATTTGAGCGACTCACTCACATCATAGTCAAGGTAGTAGAGGCGCATCCTCGCCAGGCCTTATGGAGCCTGATTGGAATCATGACAACTAAACAGGCGACGGAGCGGAAAGCCCGGGGAACTCAAGTTCTTCAGAGCTTGCGAAGCGTGTCAAGGAAGGTGGAGGGTTCATCTTATGATCTCAAGCAGCTGATTCGGATGGGTGAGAGGCTTGCGGAGCAACTTCTCCTAGCTTGTCAACATGGTGACTTTCAAAGCAGCAAGACGGTGCGTGCAAGCTTGACGAGAGACTTACGATTCAACCACAAGTGCACGCCTTGCCCGCTGGTAGTCCCCGTCGAAGCTTCCTTGACGGCAACGTTGCCCGCTGTTTCAGAATACGTGAAGAAGCATAAGGCTTTCTCGCGTGATGTCGTCACCATTGATTGTTTTCTGGATGAAGTATTAGTGCTGAGCTCGCTAGCTAAACCGCGACGCCTGACGGCGCGAGGTACTGATGGCAAGAATTACATGCTCCTAATCAAGCCGAAAGACGACCTTCGGACAGATCAGCGACTCATGGAGTTTAACGGCATGATCAATCGATCTCTAAAACGGGATGCTGAGTCGAGTCAAAGGCAACTTTACATCCGAACGTATGCTGTGACACCCCTTAATGAAGAGTGCGGTATCATTGAGTGGGTTCCGGGACTCAAGACGATGCGAGACATCTTGATCGGACTGTACGCATCCCGCAAGATCTACCCTGACTACGCAACGTTGAAGCAGCTCATGGATGAGGCTTGCATGTCAGAAAGCAAGAACCGAATCTTCACAGATGAAGTACTGGGCAGGTTCCCTCCAGTGCTGCACCTGTGGTTCATACAACAATTTCCCAACTCGTCGGCTTGGTTCTCGGCGCGCTTACGATACGCGCGATCTTGTGCTGTCATGTCCATGGTGGGTACGATTCTAGGTCTCGGCGATCGACATGGTGAGAATGTCAACCTGGAGGAAGGGAATGGCGGAATCTTCCACGTCGACTTCAACTGCCTGTTCGATAAAGGTCTCACCTTTGCCAAACCTGAGCGTGTGCCGTTCAGGCTCACACACAACATGGTAGCTGCAATGGGAATTTACGGCTACGAAGGTCCCTTTAGGAAGTCGTGCGAACTGACACTAAGCATTCTACGACAACAAGAAGAGACGTTGATGACGATACTGGAGGCTTTCATCTACGACCCAACGCTTGATCTGCAAAAGGAGAAGCGTGCGTACCGAAGGGGTGACGTGGGCGTCAAGCTCCAGCCGCAGAGCGTGGTAGACAGTATCAAGCGCAAGGTCAAAGGTTTGCTGCCAAACGAGAGCATCCCTCTGGGTGTCGAAGGACAGGTGGAGGAGTTGATAAAGCAGGCGGTTGATCCGAGGAATCTGGCGGCTATGTATATCGGATGGTGTCCTTTTTTGTAGACATGACGAATTGCGAATTTGGTGTATGCAGTTGTTTTCTCATTATGTCCTTCTTTCTTCATGCTTTCGGCGATTTCGTTACTCATTGGCCAGTTTATGTATGATTAGAAAATCGATGCATGCATGAATCTGTACTTGAATAAAAAAGTGATTAATGTCGGAATGATCATTTTACCCCCCTTTGGTGTTGTGCTGGTGGTGCGCTTATCAGCTCAGAGCAGGCAGGTGCTGGTGCCTGGACGCGACACGCGCGGACCAGCTCTTTCTCAATCTCTGGAGAACCACCTTTCATACCACGACCATCCCATCACCTTCCTCATCCTCTTCCTTCTTCTTTTCGCAAAAGGCTCTCCCCTCCTTCCTTTTCTTTTTCTTTCAAACTCAGCCGGGAGGTTTCCGATTTCCATCACTCCACCAGTATCTTGCAGTTTAACCATTGTTGACATCAAGGCCGGGTTTTTTTAAGCAAGACCAACAGGCCGCTTGCGTCATACTTTACCTCGATATCAAGCACGACTTAAACGGTCCGCAGTTCAGTTCGTTCACCATACCATCACATTACACTGGTCGCCAGATCTTTTACAACGGCCCATTCAATAACGTAGAGCTGCTTCATCCGAGATGCCTCAGTATCGTGTTGGTAAGTAGCTATGCGCTTTGTCCAGCTCAGCCTATTCGGTGGCATAGTTAGGTATGGACAGGGGCTGACAATTGGCTACAGAGGTATCGCCTAATAACCGCGCCGGCTGCAAAGAAAAAGCGTGCAAAGACAAGGCTGTGAAACTTCTCAAGGGCGAGCTCCGCTTCGGCACTTGGGTTGAAATTCATGAGCATGCCAGCTGGAGTTGGAAGCACTGGTAAGGACGATGTCGGTCCAGATCACGGTTAGATGCTCTTACTGAAGATCTTGCCTAGGGGATGCGTCTCTGGTGCTCAAGTTGAGGGCATGCGGTTTTTGTGTGACCCAGATGGTGACGGAGATTACGACTTCGACGCCATTGATGGATTCGATGAGATGAGGTGAGCCTGCGATGTCGACATTGAACATATGGCGTAGCTGACGGTTCAAGCGATCATCCCGACCTGCAGGAAAAGGTGCGCCGCTGCATTAAGCAAGGGTTTATTGATCCCGAGGATTTCAACGGCGTAAGTCAAACATTAACCTCGGAGGCTTCAATGTACTGATGTCTGCTAGGATCCTGAAAAGAACAAACTAGGCGAGAAGGGTATATTCTTTACCGCGGCTCAAATTAGGAAGCGAGAGAAGGAAGCCGCCGATGCTGCCGTGAGTTTAGTAGATCGCAGTCCCACCGGGTTCTCCGCTGACAAGCTTATCAAGGATGCCGAAGACAGCGAGGCTCCTCCCAAGGCCAAGCGAGGCCGCAAGAAGGCCGTCGACAACGATGAGGATGATGGGCCTCAACCTAAGAAGCCAAAGACCACCAAATCTACTCAGCCGGCTAAAACTGCGGATCCTCCTGCTAAGCCTGCCCGCGGGCGCAAGGCAGCGGCTAAGAAAGTTGAGGTTAGAGAAGACCAAGAAGAAGAGGAGGAAGCCCCTGTGAGGAAGGGCCGCAAGCCCGCCCTCAAGAAGGCTAAGGATGAGAGTGAAGACGAGGCTCCAGTACCGGTCAAGAAGGGCCGCAAAGCTCCAATCAAGAAGGTCAAGGACGAAAGTGAGGAGGAAGCTCCCGCACCAGCTAAAAGGGCACGTCGAACGACTAAGAAGGCACCCACGCCCGACGAAGCGGAGACTGCCTCTGAACCCGAGGAGGAGGACGAGAAGCCAGCACCAAAGAGAGGCCGTGGTCGCCCTCGACGAACGTGAATGACATTTTCAGTATGCTGGAAGCCGATTGTTTGAGATGAAGGCGTTGCTAGGCCAAAACCATGATTTCTGTGACATTGGGATCTCTTTTGAATTTGCTATCTGGTCGCAGAATCCGATTTTGTTCGAATTTCAGCTTTGAAGCATACTCTTGACTTGAGTGGGGTTATGTAGTGTAGAAAGGATAATTGCTGACTCGGACTGACATATTTTAAACTCTACAGTAGCATGGAATCAAAGGGAACCATTTACCTGGCACCAAACCGTGCATCGCGCCGTCCTGAAGCCTGCGATGATGCGACAGCCGTTGAACTACTCAAGCAGAGTCTACGTCAAGTTCGAGGCTCAAAACGCCTCGAAGCCCACTGTTACGTAGGGTTTCTACTGACTCCGCCTGCAGTTCCTAAGCTAATCGCAATGTTTACGGGCTAAATGGTCCGTTTGCGAATAAGCGCCAAGGCTCCATTGCCTTGTCGATTCAGGTCCCGCGGTTGCAGTAGGTCTGATTGCTTGAAGGGAAGCTTTATACCCCACAGACCACGATGGATCCCGCAACAAGCGTAGTATGCGTGGGCGGGATGACGTTGATGCAATGACGTCCTCGACCCGAGTAAAGCTTAGGTACGGATTGAAAGAACTTATATAAAGTCGGCAGACATCGTAGAAGCCATCCTTTCTTCAGACCTAACTTAGAATTACAAAATTCTTGCATCTTCATACAACCACAACCACATATCACCTTCTTCAACCACTCCAAACCACATCTATCAACATGCCTCGCAACGGAGACGGTTCCTCTGACAATGGCCCCATTGAGGCCGGCCACAACATTGCCCACGGTGCCGGCAAGGTCGATGTAAGTCTCAAGCACACGCAGGATCCCATTCAGGCATCTTTAAAGAGAAGAGAAGGGTTTCAAGCTGACAGCACCTCAAGACTGACCGCGTCGACCGAGCCGACAAGACCGCTCCCCTGCCCGAGGGCAAGGACGAGCAAGGCGCTGGCATCCAGGGCCTGAACGCCAGCGGAGGACAGAGCCAGGGCCTCTCCAAGGGCCCTGATGCCGGCCAGGGTGGCAAGGGATCTTCAAACTAAAGCGACTATTCTATTTTTGCAACATGATGATTACGATGAAGATATTGTACAGTATGACTGACTATCCTTGATGGAGAGAGGAGATACCCAATGGCATTTGCATCAACGATGTGTAGCCAATGAACAAACCCAGTAAAACTTGTTTGAATCAACTTGATATACATTTTTCGACGTGAGTGACGTTACGATGCGTGATGTGTTGGTGATGATGTGCTCAGCTATGGTATGTTATGTCATGGTTGCGACCACACACGATTGTCCTCCCTGCATCGTGATCAGCCCCGCTCAGCATCTTGGCACGTACCCTTCTGCCCGACCCCACCACACGAGTCGCATTGACACAGCCACCCACAAAAAAAAAAGAAGACAAGCAAGCCGTTTCGAAAGAAGGGGGGAATGACTCACATGTCCTCTTTTAACACCCATTATCTCGACGTCTTCCAACAAGCACACCAGCGAATTCCTTAGAATTCGTTGATCGGTCTGGTGGTCTAGCGGTATGATTCTCGCTTAGGGTACACCCTGAAGCACAGCTTGCGAGAGGTCCCGGGTTCAATCCCCGGCCAGACCCTTTCTTTTGCCAATTGATCTCATCTTTCGACTCTTGGCTGGTCCTTTTCATTCTTCTTTTGCCAACAAGCTGTGCAAGTTCTCCGTGGGTATGTCAATTGGTCTTCTTTCTGTACGTACATCTTCTTTTTGTTGCGTCTACTTGGGACTATAGATGGAACCGCACATGTCGTTCTGGGCGCTTCTCGCGCTTCTTGTTCCTGGACCTTTTCTCCCGATTGTCATCTCGAGGTCGAGTATCAACAAGCTCGCCTCGAGTAATCTCCTTCGAGTATGATTTCTCAGACCGCCAGCGTTCTTCGTTGCCGTGTCTTCGATGGTTCCCAGTGCGACGGCTTCTTCCCAGGCTCCCTGAGCTTCCCCATGACGCTAAAACTCGCAGCCAATCTTCGATGCGCCGCCGCCGCTCCTCGCTGCCACCATGTCTCTGCCGCTTTGGTGGGCGACTGGCTGACTTTCCGTATTGCTTGCTTGAGCCTAAACCATTCCGAGTCTCGCAGAGTGTATCGCAATGGCAACTTGAACTTGGTGAGCTTCCATGGCTTGTTTTCCGGAATACTACCCTACAGTCGTGGCGTGAAGAGTTCCTGAAAGACTTGGTTTAGATAGGTCAGCAACAGCAAGTAGAGGATGAGAATGTTAACTAACCGGTTTGCGATTCTTTGTCTTACTCGAGAAGCAGTCGCAGTCGCAGTCGCAGTCGTCGTAGCCACAACCTGCATTGCGATCATCTTCGTAATCGCAAAGCTCGCAATCACTCCCACCGAAATCGTCATCCAATTCCTCGCTTTCACAGCTGCACGAGCAATCAACGGAACAATCGTCAATCCACGAAGCAACCAGTGACTCGGTCGACGTATAACATGCACGTGGAACCCTATCCATCCTTACGTATGGCTGCCGGATCATTGGTGCGCCGTCAGCAGAGCTGCTGGAACCGTCAATTTCTGCGATACCGTCAGCCATGGCTCGCAATGAGACAAAGTCGGGATAGGATGAAGAGTATTGTGCAAGAAATCGAGAAAGTCCGAGACACGCTGTCAGAGAATACCGTACTACCGTATGCTGATATGTAAACCCTCCCGCCAGTCTTGTCTGCGCCGCCTTCGACCCATCACCAACCATCGTAGTCCAGCTCACGGCAAGGTGCAGAACACCTCGGACACAAGGGAGGTACAGAGGTAGCACACGCCTCCGTTGCTAAATGCCGAACCAATAATCGCTATTATCTATCGGCTTTGAAAGAAGAAATACCTCCCAAGACTGGTCTGGTGTTGCCGCTGCTTTATGTTACATGATATCCCCCCTTTTTTCTACTTGGAGCGCTCCAGCAAAGCCATGCTGTATATGAACACAAAATACTCATCATTCCGCATGAATAGTCCAGTTAGAGAACGCCGCGAAGTGTGCCGGTCCGACATCATGCTGTGACCCTCTTCCCTCTTCACTCTCCCTCCTTTCCTCGGGTGGACGTGGAGGACTGTATCTCGGAACCTGACCACCCCCCTTTAAATAAATAAAAAAAGACAATACGTGGTGTTCATCCATCACATCTGCTCACGTCGCACTCGCTTCCACTTCGCCATCAACCATACTCCTCCTCCACTCGGCAACATCATCCATCCCCTCCAAGCTTCCCCTCCGTCCCCAATTCCGAGGTTGCCGCTTCAGAAAAGCACCCACAGCGCCCAGATACCCCTCGTGCCTCAAGAAGTAGGCCTGCTTCTCACCCTTACTCCAGAACTTGATAGCGTAGCTTAACGTGTTGATCGTCTGTCGGTGTCCGCGAATGAAGGAACCACCAAAGTATATGTTGGAGAGGTTGTGAATCTGCGACTGTAGGTAGGCGATCTGGCCGATGTTATTGGAAATGGCGTATAGGAGGGAGCGGGAGACGTCGGCGCCGGAGAAAGCGGGGTGTTGGCCTTGGGCATCAGGCTCGACCGCATCGGCGCTGGCTTCAGGGGTTTCGGATAGTCGTGGCTCGTCACGAACAAAACCGCCCGAGTCCTCAGCCGCATGTTCGGCCTCGCGCTTCATTCGGAAAACCTTACCAAACGACGAGGCAATGGTGGTGCTCTTGAGCCCAATCTTTCCGTACCCCGTACCGTAAATGTCGCCCACAAGCATGTCGACCTTGGTGTTGTCGCCGTGGCCTGCTTGGTCGAGCATCTCGTCAAAGGTGCGCGCACCGGTGAGCAGTGAGAGCAGACCCCAGAGGGTGCCGCCGCCGAGCGAGGTGCCGCCGACACGCTGGTACGATCGAGGACCCGTCACCTTGAGGAAAGATACGCCAGAGCCGATGTTGACGAGGAGGTACGGGTAGATATTCTCGCTGGGAACGACGAAGTGCATAGGGTCTGTCTCGGAGTAGGTGAAGACCTCGCGGGGTATTTCGGTGATGAAGAAGTCAAGGCCTTGAACAAGTCAGCTTTCTCGCCCGAGCTCCAGATCCCATCGCAGAACCCTAACAGAACATACCGATAATTAAACACTCCATCTCGTCCTCGCGCACTACATCAACACCCACTCCCAGCGCTTGGCGTATCTTATCGTAGTACTTGAATGCGCCGCCGCCAGTTGCCATGACGGAGAGTGCGCCAGGTTGCGAGCCGCTGAGGGCGAGCTGGTTATCGCGTAGATGGCGCATATACTCTACGCAGTCGTCGATGCGGTCCGTCTCGAAGCATTGGAAGTTGAGCCGGCCACCGGGATCTGTCGAGTCGACTTCGCGCGAGAACCAGACAAGCTTGGCTAGGGAGCCGCCAATCTGCGCAAGCTTCCAGTTAGCGAGCACGCTCATACCAGCGGCGGATGAGAATCATCTTGGAAGCGCCGTTTGGTCCCTCCTACTCCGCTGCTAACCAGCTATCGTGTCCCCATTTCCTCGGTCAGGATTCCGGAGCGCATCGTAATACGTACATCAATGGCAATGTGGCTCACAACAGCCGTATGGTTAGGCAACCGGATATCACTGGTCTCCGGGTGTGTTGGGCTTACGCGCCCGTTCGCAAGCTGTCCCGAGCCGGTGACGGAGCCGGAAGCCGGCGTCGCCGTGTCCGGGTCGACGATGAAGGCGCCCTTGACATTAATTCGGACGCTTCCAGGTCGCGTGATGGTGCTGTCAATCTCCTCTGTCGACGTCATGGTGCGAGGTCGTCGCTTCGGAGGTTCTTGCGATTCTGTCGGGGCGTGATTCTCGGTTGGTATCGTAGGTAACGTCGTCGTCGTCGTTGTCGGTAACGGCGTTGTAGGGAGGATCTCGTCGTGGGGAGCTGGCGCCATGATTCGGAAGGGCGGTTGTGTGCACGCCGGGCGCAGGGCGGATGGGATGAGGGTCTATTACTCGAGGTGGGGTCCAGAAGCGCTTCGGTATTATCCAAAGGGCGCGCAATTGGCACGATCGATTGGTAGAAGCGAAGTGTCCCCAAAGGGACTGATGAGCTATAATCACCGAGTTTTGAGTAATGGTGATATGATACTACCGAAAGGGGCAAGGGAAAGCTAAATGTTGAAGCGTTGTTGTTGGAGGGGCACTTTTTTGGGCGGGTTGGGGTAGCTTATGGTTATCGATATAATGGAAGTACAGAGTACATGGTACTGGTACGCCACTCCACACGACCCTCCAACATTGTGGATGTGGCCCACCGTCACCATTATTGCGCGCAGTTGGGGAACGAGAAAAGCCGATGGACCGAGGCATTGTACCGAATACGCGGGAAATACTCCATGCCGTCGAGAGGATTGGGTTGTTTCATGCGTGGTAAACCCCCAACTGACATGTTCATCCTACTGTACGATGATCCCGCTGCTCCGACCTCGCCATACCCGGGCGATCTCGGCAGTTGAACGGCGCATTTTACTGCGGTGATAGAACCAGAAGATTTAAATTAATTAACAAAAAATTGACGTGGTGGCTTAACGGTTATTTGGACTATCTCGTGCTAGATCCCGACACGGCAGTTATCAGATCCCGGTTTTACGAGATCTGATAAACCCGACTTTCATCGGGTTTCGTGTTCGTGTTTTATTCTCAAATAGAGCTTGCTGTACAGAGTACAGAGTACAGTACGTAATTCCAAAACATCTCCCCCGCTTTGACTCGGAGGTACAAGGAGGGAAGGAGACGGGAGGAAATGAAGAGGAAAGTAGAAGTGAAAGAAGAAGAAGAAGGGAAAGAACCAGATAGGTATCGTGACGCAAATTGAAGCATAAAAAACAATACTGCATTAGGATGGGAACCTGGTAACACCAACGTTACACAAAAAAAAGCTTCCTTAACCAAAGAAGGAGCAGCCCAAGAAAAGAAACCCAGCCTCAGAAATAATTACCCTTTGGCACCGCAACAAAAACAGCCGTCATGATACCACCAAGCACCACCGACGCCAATATCGCCTGAACGAAGATGGTATCCTGAATCTGTCGAAGCGCAGGCTCCTGGATCCAAACCTCGCGATCGAACACTTTCCGAACGACATTGCGCTTTTTGTACTTGACAACCCACGGCTCATCCTCATAGCTGTTACCCGACCCGAATGATTGGAAGCTGCCCTTCTGCGATCCGTCCTCGGGCTGCTGCTGCTCACCACTGTCGGCGAAAAGCTCCCACGGTCGAACGTGTCGATGGTGCATACCGTGGAGGACAACGCACATGCCCTTGTACGCTGCGACGAGGGTGCTGATACCCAGAACAAAAGCAATGGCTGTCAAGGCGCGGTAGCCTCGGCCGACGCTGCTCAGCGCCAGGACGACGCCGACGACGATGCCGATGATGATCAGACCGACGCCAAGGGAGCGAGCGAAGAGAACACGCGCCGGGTTGCCGTTGCAGATGGACCAGCGGACAAAGTTGGGGTGTGCTTGGCGGCGTAACGTCGTATCGACAGTCTTTAGTACGCTGCGAAAAGCGGTAGGGTGCGTCGTCTGCGATAGTGCGAGGAGAAGTGCCTTTTGTTCGTGACCAGATAGGTTCAGTTGCCGGGGGGCGCCATCCATGATGTAAGTGACGATGACTCGGTTGATCTCCTCACGGAAAGGCTGGATCGTGACTATTGATAAGAGGGTTAGCTTACGTGAACTGAGATGCCAGATGTGATACAGTGAGCATACAAGGCTGTCGAACACCGGCAGTCCGGAAAGCTTCGGAAGCCCGACACCGATACGTCGCACCAGCGGATGAGGTCGGCCGGTTCGAAGAGGTGTAGAGAGACGCACTATCTTCTTGGCTGCTCGGAGGAGGTGTATGGAAAGGGTTCTTGGAGTCCGCTGACTTCTCGTTTCCACTCTTGTCGAAGTCGGTCCCCTTGAGGGTCTCTGCAACGCTCCCGGGCTCCTGGCGCATCTTGTCAGCCTGGTCCTTTCGGAGCCTGGCTATGACTTCGTCTTGCATGGCCGCGGTCCATTCTGTGGCGAGCTTTATGTCGTCCACTTCGGCGTTGTTGAATCTCTTCTCGTAATCCTTGAACCAGAGGTAGAATTGCAGGTTCTCGGCGGAGTGCTCGACGTAGACGAGATAGGTCATGAAGTCGCGAATCGTCATGGGCTATCATAGGTTGGTCAGTACTAAAACTTTCTCTCAATTCATAGATGAGCAAGGGGTGCTTACCGGGCATGTACCGCCGCTCATAATCATGTCAAAGGCGAGAGAGTCTGGGATACCAGCCGACATGCCGGAGTGACCAGATCTGACGGAACCATCGCTCTTCTCGTTTGCTTGCTCATTACCATTTCCATTCCCGTGTTTATTTTCAGTGATGAAACCTCTGGGCTCACGCCAGGGTTGTTGGTCCTGATGCTTGGGCCGAGTGTAAGTGAGAGGGAGCCGCGCCATGTTGTGTGATGTGCGACGCAAAGCAGCGTAAAGTCGCGAGAAAGAGATGGAGTTACAGGCTGTTCGCAATCGCAGCGGGATCCCTCTAACTAAATTGCTGATTGAAGAAGTAGAAAAATCAGGATTGTTCGATCATCGAGAAGTGGGGATGGTGCCTTATACTGAAAAACTAGAGAGGGTGTCACACACTTTGAATTGAAGTTTGAGCTACGGTTGGAATTCCGTGCGTGGCGTCCCCGAGACCCCAGTATGGAATTCACTTACACATCACCTACGGTACTTGTACGAAGTGAATCTGGGATCTCTGGAGCTAAATCCCCTCATCTTTCTGCGTCCCGTTCCCGCGGTAGCAACCGGACGGTACCGCCCTCGCGTCCAACCAAGGTACGACGAGTTACCAGTTAGCCATGGACGACGGCAGAGAACCAAGGGGACAGAATGCCAGTGATTATTAACCAAGCTTTACCAGAGAGAAGCGTGCTCGCCTTGCTCTTTGGGATAGTAGTTTTAGACGTTCGGGATAGCTGCAGGGAGAAGAGCACGGCTTGTACCTGTAGATGATATCGGCTAGAATAACTTCCGGTCATCTGAGGCACGCGAGTAAAGAGCTAAAACCAATGTAGGGTCGGAGATGCAATGACGTTTACCTGGTTGAGCGAGGGCGTATTGGGGGGTTCGAAGGTTTCGACCAACGGCTCAACGACGCCCCATACTAGAATGGAAATAATTGTCCTGCCGTGAAGGAGTCAAAGTTTCGCGCCAATAGGTCGCTTCCCGCCGCTGAAGACATCTTGTTCATGGAAAGACAAGCACTCGGAAGGGCAGTGAGTGGATGGACTGGCTTATCTTGATACAAAACGCCTACTCCGCGCGCTCATGCTTGATCTCAATCTCAGGGTCTTTCAGCTGCCCATGCTGCTGGAGGTACTGTAGGCCTGGTCGATCAAGTACGCCAGGTCTCCGTCGATCTGGAACCAAAGCTTACTGCTCCGACCTAAAGTGGCCGTCCGTAGAGCGGATCCCCTGCGTGACCTACCACATTGACTTTAGCCGATCTTGCTTGAACCCGCATGTCCCAGAGCTCGGGACGAGAAATAGCACGGCTCGATGTCTCGCGAGTGAGTGCCCTGATCGTCTCGCTCATTGGGTGGGCAGGGAAGAGGGAAGCAGGAAGTCCCGGGCCTCGGTGCTGCAAATCCCATATCTGGAGGTCGTCGTGGTACACATCAAGCCTAGAGACTGGTCTCGGATGGATTGGGGTTAGGAAGGTGTTCGGAATGTCTGAGATGACAGCAACATCACCCAATATCGGCAGCAAATTGATCGCTTGGGTAAGGTATCCGTGCTTGTACGTGGACATGGCAATCGTGATTGGGGTTCCGGGGGATCATCGAGTGCTGACCTGTAGATTAGTCTCGGGGCTCTCAGCCCTTCTCAAGGTCATTGGTGCAGACACCTACCTTGTGGCTGGTATCGCGACGGGATTGTGCATGCCTGGAAGGGATATTGCGCGTCGCAATGTGTTGTTTACGTTTCGTGGCGTTATCGCGACGTTGAGCGGTTCCTCCAAAAACCTTCAAAAGGGCAATTCGGGGCATTCCTACCATCAAATACCAGGAGCTGCGGCAGTGGAGCGCGTCGATCCCCCGATGCCTGCCCACATTCTCGGGACCATTGTGTTTTGTATGAACGTTGTGTCTCGAGTGCTTTGGTATCTTCATACCCTTGAAGCCATCTGCCGAGCATGCTCATCGACCTGAACTTAGCTGGAGCGAGAGACGACGGCCCGAGCAGGGCATGGCACCAGTCCGGCATGATGCAGTTCATGGCGGTGGAAATGCTGCGCGCAAGTCCGATCACACCTGCTTACACGACCTTGAGCCTTTCTTCTACGTCTTACAAGTACGCTGGATGCGTGCACGCTAATTATGAAGTGACGGATTAAGTGGTGAAGAGATGCCACCCGAGGAGAGCCTCCTTCGGAAACAAGGATATTTGTACATCTTTAAATTCAAAGACATAGCAGATGCTCAAGAGTGTTGTATAACCGTGGACAGTCTAGAAAGGACTAGGGGCAGATTCCCAAAGGGGGGCTGGATGTCGTGAAGCCGGTCTTCCCAAGGATCAGAATGACTTTTTAGAGACGCTGTAAGGCTGTTTCTTGAGATTTCTGCAGGCCCTCTAAAGGATGCGTAGAGTTGTCCAGACCAAATTCTCTCGGATCTATTGCATTTGGCTTGCACGCTCAGACGCGATTTCATCTTTGAAGGCGCCGATCATTCCATCGTAGAGCACGTCCATAGCCTCCGGTGAGCTGTCCGTTCCTGTCCAAATGACCCCAGCCCGTAGAGGAAACAAGATCTGGCGGATGTTTTCGGCGAGCGGTTTAAGAGGGTGGAATTCTGCAGGAAATTCCTGCAAGATGCTCTGAAAATCCCGGTCCATGTCGAGAATCTTAAGTTTCGCTAGTTCGTTCCATGAGCCATTACTCCATTGCCGAAGTTTGCTTGCTTCAGGTGGAATTTCCGTGTGGTTTGTTATGATAGTCCACAAAAAGACATACAGGAAGGACTCTAAGTCGTGACGGTAAGTATGGCATTCGTTCTTCAGAACGCCAATAGCCATGAATGCTCTGGTACCAATGATTTCGTCTGTCTCTGGTTCCTCTGCAAGCTCTCTTGCGGAATCGAGGTCTATCAGAATCCCCTTTGGGTCCTCTTCACGTCGACCGTCCAGAATGATTATGTTTCCCGGTGAAATGTCTTGGTGAAGGATCTTGGCGTCGGAACAGAGCGATCGGTGACACTTGATAGCATCATGAAACACTTGAAGTAATTCTAACAGAGACTGAAAAGTGTGTAAAGGTCTACCGACAGGGGAAGTGAGAGTGCAGGTTAGGATGCGATTTTGAAAGAAATTACCAGTTTGTTCTGTATATTCAACAAGCCCGTCGGCACTGCGGCTTTCTTCTTGTCGCTTGTCTTTGTCACTGTCACTTCCATGTCCCGCGTGGAAGGGCACTTGGGAGAATCTTCTGTGTGGCCCCCACCGCAGCCCTCTACGCAGATTCGCCGTACTCTCGACTTCTTTGTAATGATCAAGTGAGATGGCACCCCAGACGCATTTCCTCTTGGCCAGGTTGAGCAGTTCATCCTCCGGACGGTCCCTGGCCCATCGCCACTTAAATTTCAGTACGTAATTCCACTGATTCGCATCTGGCTTTCTGGCCCGGTAGCAGACTGTCCCGGTGCCAACGATGCCATTATAGGATGCAATCGGCTGGCTTTCAAGGTAGAGCTTTCCCAAAGAGGACGCCGCCACATCATCAAGTAGAAGATAGCTGCCGTCTTGATCGGTCTCGATAATGTTGGAGTTTCCCAGGCCATTGTCCGTCATCCGTTGGTAGCTGAGAATAAGAGGAAGAAGTTGGGTGAAATTTTTCTGAACATTCAATACGTCGCTAGAATATAAACCAGATCGATCAAACACCCAAAACTCGATCGATGAGCCACGCACGTAGAAGCCATGTAAGAAGAGCCGAGTAGGTTGACTGGCAAAAACCTTGAATGCGGACCGGCAGAGACGCAATAGTCCTTCCTGGTAACAAATGTTCCCATGGTCATAGACCTGGCCAATAGCCTGAACACAGTCCCATTTCGTCTCTGTGTTGGCAGCTGGTGGAGCGGGAATCATCAATAGAAGACGTGCGCCGCCATCAGCACCCTCGTGCTCGGCTCCTTCGTTGCCGCTAGGTGTATGCCACGAGCCTCGAGCGCCGTCAAGCTCGTGTGATGCATAGTTGGAAAACCAGCCCAGGAAATTGTCGGGAGATGGGGCAGCTGATGGAACAGCGCAGCGGCAAGTAACGGTTCCAGGAAGCTGAATGTCCAACGAAGAATCTCGGTAAATATATTGAAAGCCTCCGAAGTATTTATTGATGAATCCGCTCATGGGGCCATGCATGCGGCCATCTATGTTGTTGAGAATTTCTTCATCGTCTACCAAGGCCATTGGAGCTGACGGACGGGTCATTGGCGGATGATTGACTGCTGCTTGATCCTCCATGATCAAAACCTGGGTGCTTTAATAATGAGAAAGGGAAGTTTTGTGCCTACCGTCAGTCGTACTTACCAGGCGGCTCGTAGAGGTAACAAACATTCCAACAACCGATGGGGTTTGGACATACACCAATGGGGCCTTCATCCCTCGCTCACTCGTAGAAAGGTGGAACGGAAGCCTGTCGTCAGCCAATGAATGATACAGAGGTTGACAAGGGAACGGTGGTTGGTGTGTGTATCCACTATTTTAGGCTGCTACGTGACGATGTTCAATCAATTTACGATTATACATGGGAGGCTCGACGAAATGACGACCACGGAAGGGAGTGCCTTCCGCCTTGTCGACAAAGCCAGGCATCTGAAAATGACATAATCAAGTTTATGTTGCCATTAATATTGCTTTGGCAAGCTACATGGGTTAGGATCTTCTGTTGCATTATTAACCTGGTCAACTGCAAAACAACAAGCGGTAGAACAAGTTTCTTTTTGTGAATTCGCATGCTGAACGCAAGGCCTTGTTCAGTCTACGAGTCAATGCAACCATGTTGTGAATGGTGTGAGCGCATGGGTCTTGCTTGGTTGGCTGTTGTCAAGCGGCGTCCTAGTTATTGTTGGTGATATCTGTCAAGGACTGCATCATGGCTAAATATGATTGCTCAATGTTAATGGTACTTTTTTCGTCTGTCTAGGCAGCAATACGTGGGGGCGGCAGACTCACTGGCATCTGTATCAAAGGTGGACAACCCCCAGTCCATCACTGTGTGATCTAAACAAAAATGAAGAAGAAAAGGATTTGGGGACCAACATGATAAGGTCACCCAATCCCTATGGTCAAAAGGGATAAAAGAAAGGTAGCTGCTGTCTCCTCTTCACATTGTTTTGCAGCCAAATTCTATCAAACAGTTGCTTATCTTCTACATGATGGTCTCCCTTATCGATTCATTCGTGCCTTCTAGCACTTACAATGCTTTACCTTTGATTAGCCAAGTTGCCGGGGCACCGAGTGACTACTGCAAAGATCTTCAAGGCCTCCGCGAATTGCTGAAGAAACACGAAGTCCCTCAAGGTGTTAGTGTCCGACTGATTCACAAGCACTTTGACGCCACTGAGGACGAAGTCATGGTTTTTGACAAGATTCCAGTCCCGGGACATGGATTTGTTCAGATCATGAAGCCTGTTGTGCCTTCGAAGGACAACCAACTCCGAGGCATACATTATTTCGTCAATGAAAATGCCTGTCTTCAGGCCTACGAATATGGCAGCTGCGAGGTACCCGACATGAGTGGGTTCGAGTCATTCTTGGCTGAGTTCTGCAGTTTCGTTTCTGAGCGAGGTTTGCAGCGGATGTTCGGACTAAAGCTTCAGCACGAAGATGATATGGACCAGATAGGATGGACCGAATATGAGCTCCATGCGAAGCGCAGCACCATCATGTTCCCGGACGGTATGCCTATGCCAGATGGGGATGGAGACTACAGCATTATCACGGAGTGGAAAGCGATTTTGAATGAACTTCCCCGAACTTGCAAGCATACTACGACCTGTGGGCACGGGCGGTCCAAATGCAAACACTGCAAACACTGCAACAACCATCCTACTGATGGTAATGTCAGCGATTTCAACGAAGCCGCCTTCTGCTTGGGTGGACAGAAGATTCTGCCAGGAACACCGGTCTATAATATCGTCGATGGAATTGTTAGCCAGCTAGTGTTTTAGTTACATCTTCATACTCTAAACAGAACGTTGGGATCTAAGCCAGGCAGTCCAGAATCCTGAGCTTTGGAACCCTACTATATAGTAAATGTCGTCTAAGCACTTTTTCGCTCAGCTTGACGAGGATCGGCGACGGGCAATAGTTCCACCTGGTACGAGTCGTGGTGCTTGTAGTACTCTCGTCATGCTACTGATGTGTCATAAACTTGTGTTCCGCAAACCTGCCGTGGTAAGAAGGCAGTTTTGTTGGACCATGCCAGGCCGTTCTTGAGCTGTGTTTTTGCTTCTTTACAGCGACGCGTGGCTTTGCCGAATGAGATGATAAGGAAGACAGGGGATTGACAGGTTGATAAGCCCTTCTAGGTAAGGGAGGGATATCCTGTGGAAGGCACCATCCTGCACTTGCTCAATCAGTGGGAGCACAACCTAGCGGAACCCCCCTCCCACTCTTGCCCTCGGGAGAGGTTTGGGATTTGGGTGTTTTCAGCTAAACGGTGTAGAGACTACAGACTACATGAGGGATTATCTGCTGCCATGGTACGCATCAAATTAAGTCTATGTGGTAAATCTACCTTGAAGACTTGTATGCGATGTCTCCGGGATCGTGGGTCCAGCCCGAGTACCGAGCCGGCCGTCGCGGAGATAATACAATAATACTAGGGAACAAGCCGGGATAAGAGGCACCACCGGGGCACGGAGCACGGAACATAAGGCGCATAATCCGGAGTCCTGTGTAGCAAACGATTGGTGGATAGTGAGTTTTTTACTTTACCCTTTCCGCCAAGCACTGATGTTCTTAACGGCTCAGACTTATTGATATGCCTATCAATTGGTAGCTTTCCTGGATAATGTTTTGCTATAACTCTTCCACCGACCTCTACGGTCATCGTAAGCAGGCAAAGGCTTATGGAGGAGGGAAAGGGACAACAAACTATAATGATATCTATAGAGCGTTTTCTCTTTCTTCGACCATAACACCAAAATTTCCCATAGATACAGGGTAGTTACTGACTAAACCGAGGAGAAATAGATCCCTGTTCTGTTTCTGTGATCTTTGGACCCCTGCAGCTCCTGGTTCTGCAAACGTGTGTCATGATAATATGCGAAGCATCTCTAGCAACTGAACAATGTTGGGCGCGATATCAGGCGACATAGCTCCAACTTCAGTACCCTCTGTCCAAGGAATAAAGACATGACTCTGTATATCTTCATTATCCCCCCCTTTGAACGGTAGCTCAGTCACTCTTTAACCCGCATAATAGTGAACTCCTCATCCCGTCTTATTACCCCTCTTGTCCTCCTGCATCCCCACTTAGCGTCAAGATCTCTCATCCATAACCAACCATGTCAAGCCAATGCTTCTCCTTTCGGCTGGGTTTCTACCAGATTCCATGAGAAGAGCTATCACTCAGACATCCAGGCCTTACCAAATACGACGCTAGTGCAATCTGTCGTATCGAAAACCTCTCAGAATTCCAAATAGACACGATTTGGAATCACGCATTCGCATCAACCATGCGACTCCAAAGTGTCAGCTTTTCGTATGAGTAATTTACATGGTACGACCTCCGATTCAAGACCCGACCTGTTCTCCACTCCATACTAGAGGTATACTCCAACTGCACGAACTATTTGTCCCTTACAATGTGAAGAGTCAGTATCTCAATGGTAGATGCATGTATATTTTGTCCTGCCCTCAGCCGCAGGACAGACAATCTGGATGATAATCTTATCTGATCTTTTGCACGAATGACAAATAAGGGGTCCCACACCAAATCCGACCAACAATCCAACCATGTCACGCCGCCAGTCGGTTACTTGCCAGCGCCCTGCAGCCAAGCCCCTTCGCTACTGCTACTGCCACATCACCAACTAGTCTGTAGTTGAGCCTCACATAAACTATTGTGCTATCCGAGCGCTGATTCAGTTAGAAAAGTCATGTGAAACGACTGCATTATAACCCGTATGGGTTTATTCTAGGTAACGAACAGAGAGCACAATCATGAAAAGTCATGGGACGATGCCTCGACTTGAATGAATGGGCCTGCTTTGCCTGACTAACATCAACCCAGATATTCCCGCCGCGCTCACCGCACAAACTCATGCGGCTCCACTTGGTTGACCTGGCGCGTCCACGTTTCGTCACAGCTCGAAAACCGAACCACCCCCACCAGGAACCTCACTGACCTCATTGTCTCTTGCCTCATTGCCCGCCCCTCCTACGCCAATGCCACTTCTTCCACCCGTTTCTCTCCCGTGCTCTCCCGTGCTCTCCGATTGCTCTCCGAACCCGGTGCCTGTGACTGCTAGTCTGTGACTGCTAGTCTCAATTTCTGTGCCTGGGCCGTCGAGTTACGTATTGCCGTGCAAGAACATTCTGAGCGATAGTGGGGTTCTGAGGCGATTAACTGTCAAAAAGATGAAATGGCGAATCGCCTCAGTGCAGAATTGGAGACCTTATCTAGCTTACCTGATATTCTAATTCAAGCTGCCTGGGTTCCTGCCTAAGTTATGTCCCATATCTTATCAATATAGACTGCCCCTCACCATATCTTCCCTCTTCACTTCCTTTCGCATCTTGGCTTCTCCCTCTCTCATCCTCAACTCACCAAAACTTCTCAACACCAAAACACCAATCTCTCACTACCTAAACATTCACAATGGCTGGCATTCCTGGACCTGGTCTTAACGCGGGCGACTCGTTCCCCGAGGGTGTTTACTTCTCTTACATCCCCCCTTCCCCTGAGATCACCGAGTTCTCTCAGTGCGGTGTTCCCGTTCCTTTCAACGCCAGCAAACGTATGTGATCCCCTCACCCAGCAGCTTCGCCAGCTGCAAATGTCGCGCAAGAGAACGATTGCTAATTTGAGTCTTCATGCAGAGTTCCAGGACAAGAAGGTCGTCCTCGTCTCCATCCCCGGCGCTTTCACCCCTCTCTGCTCCGGCTCCCACATCCCCTCCTACACCAAGCACATCCAGGACCTCAAGGCCGCTGGTGTCGACCTGGTTATCGTCGTTGCCGTCAACGACCCCTTCGTCATGTCCGGCTGGGCCAAGGCCAACGGCGTGAAGGATGACTCCATCGTATGTACCGCCTCGCTTCTTGCCCCCCCCTATTTGTCCAGTAGTTAACGCGCAAACCAGCTCTTCATGGCCGACAACGACGCCAAGTTCTCCAAGCAGATCGGCTGGAACTTCGGTGACCGCACTGGTCGCTTCGTCATCGTCCTCGACAACGGCAAGGTTACCTACTCCTCCGTCGACGAGGACCCCTCCAGCCACGCCACCACTGGCGCCGAGGCTGTTCTCGCTCACCTTAAGCAGTAAGCATAGAGCTCTCTGCCATATAGACATAATAGACGATAGATACGAATAGACTTAAAATTACTCCCTCGAAGGAGCCATTCTGCATGAGCAATTCTAATTGCAGTTTCTGAAAATCGATGCATGATGAGTACTAGGGAAGCTTTGCACCAGTGACACATGAAATCTGACGAGTCTGACGCCATAATTATTACCAGCTAGTGGAACCATGAGTAGTTCTTAGAACATTGCTCATTCAAGGTCAACTCAGGTAGCGTAGCTAATTCGGCCATGACGTGACTGGATGAGTTCTCGTTTCTATCGAAGCCTCACGCTCAGAACAACTCATACATGTACATATCACCCATCCCGTCTCCGGGTTTACTTGAGGTCAAGTACTTCACGGGCGAATGATATGACCTTTGCACCGATCTGCTATTTCACAGCTATCAATGCACCCTATGGCATCCCATGCAACCGAGATTGTAGAAGAACCGGCCGGAGAAAGACACAAGAACCACGGACTCCACTATCCCATTTTCTCTTCTCCTCCATCCCATCGCTTTCCCAACGCTCTCAGAATTCCATTTAGCGGGAGGTAGGCTTGGGCTTAGCAGCAGCACCCTTGGCACCCTGCTTGCTGACTTGTCGGACAGTCTGGCCCTTGGAGGCCTGGGCGGCGAGCTTGGCCTTCTCGGCCTTCTTGGCGGCAGCAGCCTCCTGCTTCTTCTCCTTGCTCTCCTTGATGGCCTGGGCGCGGGCGGCGGTGCGGGCCTCGGGTCGGGCGTTACGCTTCTCCTTGATCACGTCGAGGGAAGCACCAACGATACCACGCTGAGCCTTGACGGTCCTTCGGGTTCGCTTCTTGGCAACCTCCTGTAGAAGTTGTCAGTCCTGTTCCTAATACACGTGGGACGTGAACTGCCTTGCGCGCCGTTGAACCAGCATGACTGGACTCAACGCGACAATGACAGAAACGTTGTGTGTCGTACCTCAGAGATACCCTTGCGGTGCTGTCGGCGGTAGAGGACGGTCCAAGCGATACGGCGGGGGTTCTTGCGCTGGAGGAATAGCGACTCCGACTTGCCGTTGAAGAATCGGAAGATCTTGCTGTCGCCGCGGACGAAGAGCTTACCCTAAAAGCGTAGAGACTCGTTAGCCATCCTGTCCATCACGCGTTCCGACATCCTGTTCCCAATGTCGATGTCATATCCCTCTGTCGGCACCAAACTGTCCAAAGGCTTCGCTGCTCGACCGGATTCGCATGACAGGGAGGGATATAATTGTAGCGCACCTTGCCAGGGTAAATTCTCGCGCCGGAGAAGGTGTCTTCGTAGGTTCGCATCTTGTCGCTGGGTGTGCGGGTTGGGCGACAAGGTGATGTGTGGTGGACCGTGGATTTGGCGATAGGATGGCAAAAGTTGAACGTCGTGATGCGGTCAATTTCTCGAATTCCACCTGTGTGTTACTGACTAAGCGACCTAGGGCAGGCGAAGCGGCAACTTTGAGGGGAAAGGTCACGTGCAGTATCCGGTCCTTGTACCGAGAAGTCCACTTATCTTGGCCAATTACAGCTAGTCACTTAAGCACCCACTTACAAAGACACTTGATGCGCTTAAGATCAAGCCTGAAGCTCTGAACTACACTCGACAATTTCAGGCTGAGCTTGGATAACTGGATAGAACGTTGGCGCTGATGTGCAGTATGCCTAGATGACGTCGCAACCAAATCTCATTGCCCGAGCGGTCCTGCAACAGTTCCAGAAACTTCCCGCCAAGCGAAAACCTCGGATCCGCGACAATGGGCTATATGAATGGGTACCTTTAAGTGGTATTGTAGCCGAGAAGAATGGCAATTTGACCTGCTTGGCCTTGGCGTAAGCGTTCACTACTACCGTAGCTCACACGATTATCGTTCTAAACAGCGTAGAACTGGGATGAAATGTCTCCCTGCCTCTAAGATCGAGGAGTCCAATGGCATTGGTATTCATGACTGGCATGCTGAAATTCTTGCCATTCGGACGTTCAATCGTTTCTTGCTCGATGAGTGCCAGAAGGTACTGCTAGGCGAATGCGGAACGGGAATATTGCAGAGGACACTACCGATAGGAGAGGTCGGCAATTTGTATGCGAAACCTTTTCATATCAGAGACGATGTAAAACTTCACATGTACTGTTCCGAAGCTCCATGTAAGTCATCATGATATCGAAGGACTTGGCAACATTTTGACTCACCAAACAGGTGGCGACGCCAGCATGGAATTTACAATGGCGGCCCAGGATGATGCCTCGCCGTGGACAACACCAGACGTGAACACACCAGAAACTGCACCTGACGCTAAAGATGTCCTTCCAGGACGAGCTTACTTCTCGCGGCTTGGAATCGTGCGGCGGAAACCAGCAAGAGGGGATGCTCCGCCTACACTTTCCAAATCCTGCTCCGATAAGATTGCCCTGAAGCAATGCACATCTCTCTTGTCTTCTCTGACGTCCCTTTTCATCGATCCTAAGAACGCATACATTCACACTCTTGTACTGCCCGAATCTCAGTATTCGGCGACAGCCTGTCATAGGGCTTTTTCTGCCGAAGGGCGAATGAAGCCTCTAGCGGGTAAACGGTGGCCAGGCGGTTACTCATTCAACGAGTTTCAAACCGAGACTACTGACCTGGAGTTTGAGTTTTCTAAGAGATCTGTTCAAGCTCATTCGGAGAAGATTGCGCCAAGCAATCTCGCTGCAGCATGGTCACAGCCTGGCGTCGAAGAGACTATTATTGGGGGCGTCATCCAGGGCAGGAAGCCGTTTCAAGAAAAGGGCGCAAGCCGAATGTCGAGGCGGAGCATGTGGGAGGTAGCCAGAGCATTGGCTGATTACAATCGAGACGCTGACTTGAGGTTACCGGAGTATCTAAGGACTGGGACTTATAAGGATATCAAACAGGGCACGCTGTTGGCTGACCGCAGACAGGTCAAGCATGAGGCCAGAGCAACAGCGCTGCTAGGGTGGGTCAAGAATGATGGAGGTTCAAACTTCCGGTTAGAGGAGCGTGCGTAGAAATCATTGACATCATGAGAGATTGGTATTTTCTCTCTATGTTGAGAGTCGTATTCTTGTATAGATCCAGCAACCCCAGCTCTGCTCGAGCAGTTGTCACCGGTCCTTCGGAACAATTTCGCAAGGCCGTGACCTTCGTGTACCGATCTCTTTCCCAATTCACCGTGTAGAAACCAATATGGTGGAATAATCTGCGACGACCTTTTTTCCGCATAATAATCCCGGGAAATTTCTCCTCCGCCATGCTCTAGGTACTAGCCGGGTCCTCCGACCTAACATTGAACCAAACGCCGTTCAAACTACCCCTCTCTTCCGTACAGTGGATGGTGTATGTGAGACTGCGCTTATTCGACCTTGCTCTCGAAATTCTCGCCCTCAACGAGATCGGGGATGTCGTCCTCATCCTCGCCCTTCTCACCCTTCTGCATATTCTGGTAGCTCTCGGCGAGCTTGCGGAGAGAGGCCAGGGAGTCGGGGCCGAGCTGGTTAAGGATGCCGGGGACGAGCTCGGTGAGCTCCTTGTCCTCACCGTTGCCGTAGATGGCAAAGGTGTTAGAGGGGACAGCGGCGTGGACTAGACAGATAGGTGAGCATATAATTGCCTATTCGAGATCGTGGATGACTAACCCTTGGGGGCAGCAAAGTGGATGACATTGCCGTCAGACTTGAACATGTTGACCTCCTCGATGGCCTGGATAGGCTGGGTGTTGAGCTTCTTCAGGGTCTGCTGAAGCTTCTTGTCGTCGGCGCCGGAGCGGGCAGGCGCACGCTTGACCTTGCGGCGGGGGGTGCCCTTTCCACTAGGACGTTCGTTAGCTGCGACTGCTGAGGCATGGAGCTCATGGGATTCGAAGGGACAAAACATACCCTACGTCTAAGTCAGCAATTTTCAAGCAACACAATTCAAGGGAAGAAACATACCGATACGGGCACCCATGCCGAGCTTCTTGAGACGCTCCTGAACATCCGACATGTTGAGTAGTTGCGGGGGGGTATCGGACTCGTAAACTGCGGGCAGGGTTTCTGTTAGCCGACGTGCGAATTCGGGCGAAAATCCGAGAAATTGAGCTGGCGATAAGACGGTATGCCTCGTCAAAATTCGGAGAGGTAGATCATGGACGACGTACCGGTGATACAGGCGGGGTTATTGAGCTGTTGTCGCCGTCGGCTTCGTGATAGTGGTGATGGAATCAAGTAGATTTTGTGCGCGCCAAGAGTTTTCGCCTGTGGAACTACCATTTCGCCGAGGAGAAGAGGCCCACCACCCCTGCGCCATTGCCAGCCGCGCGGGGTAAGCACTGTACAAAGCGTGTGGGTCTCAGTGATGCCATCCTCATGAGCTTCAGTTGGAGTCATTATTAACAATGCGCATACGGATAGTTGGCGGAACGTTTACAACTATATTCAGACTTGCGGAGTCCGATTAATTGGGTTTGATTGAAGCATACAGATACAATCACGAAGGAACTTCGTGCTACGGAGCCAAAAATAAAAATAAAAAATTTAATGTCCCACCTCATTGAGCTATTCATCAAAACTTCATTTCAACAACAAGAGGGAGCAGTGAATTCATGTCAGATGTAGTATCCGAGTCGTACATTTGCACCGTTCATGAATTCATCCAATTCTGTAGAAAGTGTCCGTTTTCTAGACTAGGCTTATGAAGCGTGACCAAGCTGTCGTTACCAAAACAGATACCCAAGAGCAGCGGTTCATGTAACAAATGGCTTTTCAGAGTTCAAATATTCGTCAATCTCAGAGATGCCAGTTTTTTTTTGTCTAATACATTTTAGTGAGACCTCATTTATGGTTTTCAACTACTCTCCAAAACATGTTTCTAGAGAATACGGCCACTGTGAACATACCTTATCAACCCCCCAAAACCATGCTTCTACAACCCCAAACCTAGCGAGATAAGAGTATTATGGGAAGGATTTATTGAGAACTGCGTTTCTCAATACCATTGGCCCATTGATGTCGTGGTTGGACTGCGGTGTTACAGGTATCTGGTTGTAATTCAACCTTACTTCATCCACAGCCCTACGGCCTTGTAAGTGCCTGCCGCTCGTGCTCACAACCTACGTCGCATTCCGTGAATGATTCATAACGCTAAAAGATCGAATGTTCATTAAAGAATTAGAGTTCCCCATTTCTATTCGCATCTGGGAGTAGATCCTTGGAACGGTGTATGTATACCATGTCACGAATCGCTTCCTTCTGTTATCGGTATTGTTAGATAAAACAACATGAAAACCAAACCCAGTTATCGTACAACACATTCCACACTCTTCTCTTTTCAACAACATCCCATTCCTTTATTTTCCCAATCCAGCCTCTCGGCGCATCTCCTCTCTGCGATTGATCAGGTCCTCCTTTGACTGCTGAGCAGCCGCCATCGTCGCCTTCTTCTTTCGCTCCTCTTCCTCTTTGAGAACAACCCAAACTGCGACAAAAAATCAGTATTAGAGTCCAAAAACAGCGTTTCAGAGATACGCACGTGGCTTATCCGACTTGGAATACTGCTTCAACCGTCCCACGAAGTCGTCAAACTCTGCCTGCCTCTCCTCCTTGTGCTCCAGGCTCTTCTTACGGAGATCGGGGTTGTATCGCGATCGCAACTCTTCCTCGCTTGGCGTCAACCAGTAGGTGAAGGCGGATCCTCCAACAGCGATGAGCCCGCCACTGCGTCGTGAAGTTAGCATTCTATTCCAGTATGCGTAGGATGTGAAGAAGTGTCAGCTGACTCACCCGACGAGCATCTTGGTGTACAGCCACCAATTGACCTTCTTAGCCATGTTGAGAACGTATAAGTCTCGAGGTGATGATTACCACGAGTTGTTGTGCCTGCCAAGATATCCAATGATGGTTTTCGCGATTCATCAACGGCCCGTCATTGATTCGGCAGAATTCTTAGAGCGGTTGTGCTTTGTTAGGCAGGCGGTAAGCACGGCGTCCCAATGCTGACCTTCTTGCGCCACCTCAAAAATTATGTGGCGCAGCGAAGCTATGAGCGCATACAGGCATTCCCACCTCTAATGATGTTACGCATCACAATTCTTCCTGTAAATCATGAGATTTGTTCGTGGGGAATCGAAAGAGGTGTCCTTTTCTTAAGTTAACTCTTATTAGTTTAGTTGCTCAGTGCTTAACTTCCCACACTGTTCATACAGAGCAGACCGATACGAAACGGTTGACTTATGACAAAGGAAATTTCGAGGAGTGAGACTGTGCTTGATCATGTTTTGTAGAGCAATACACGCACTGCACATTCCATCAAGAACTCAGAATCGTGGAACGATCGGGCCACTGTTTCATCAACCAAGAGCGTGCGTCCAGTCATCTATCCGAGTCGACCGTTCGCAGACCTTGGAAGGATCAAGGATACAGTGTTACTACATAGCAGCTTTATTACCGTAGAAGAGCTCTGTCTGGCGTTGCGGTTTTGATGAATCCCATGCCGGGCGAAAGTACCGATAAAATTGCAAAGCCAGTTTTCAGTTAAAAGAATGGCTTGTGTGAGCCGAATGGCTGGCAGGGGGAGGGGCTGTCTCATTCTCATGTGTACAGCCGACAAGCGTCTTTGTAATCTATGCCTGAATGGAAAGCGCGTAACCATGCGAAGGCACGGATAGTAGTATTGTCATTGTATGCCAGCTGCGAGGCTCAGCTTCTGCTCTCGCAATGTGATCTGCTCCCGTGACAACGAGATGATCGTCAGAGGCTTGTTTCTGCCATGTACAGGAATGAAGGGGACCATTGTTGTCGCAACTTGGGCAAGGTTGTCGAAACGGTTCCGGATGCTTGCAGGGATTTGAAGGGTTGAACAGGGGGTTGGTCTCAAGTCTGTTCCTGCATCCCTTGGCGCTAGGGCTTCCAGGGCTTCCAGGGCTTCCACAGCCAAAGCTGCCCCTTGGTTCCCCCAAACTCTAAGCACAACGCCGCGCTCTTAGCGCTGCGCTACGGTGGCCACCCGACGAAGTCGTCGAAAGTAGTGCCTTCTCCACTGGTCGGCGCGCACAGGTCTCAACGCTGCTGTCTCGCTCCTGTCTCAAGTCTCCGTCACGATCAATCAACCATCAGCGAGCGACCCTGCCACCGCCGAGCCAAATGCGGGTTGTCTGCGTTTCCACCTCTGCTCAGAGAGTCGGATAGTTAAAGCGATCGTTCTCCAAGGCTTCTGATCCCGCACCCTGTAGAGACTTTTTGAAAGTTCAGTTCAACTACTCCTGCAACTGTGCCTCCCGCTTGTGCCGTCAATCCCTGCTTCTTTCCGTCTCCTACCTCTTTGACTTGTGTGTAGCGACCTGCATCAACTGAAATTGGCCTGGCGCTCGCGTACGGTAGAAACAGCAGGGGTCACTTACAAGTTAAGCGCTGGTAATCTGGACCTTCCTTGCCCCCAACTCAAGTCCCGACCCGACGACCTAACGACAACTTAACCCACCACACACGACCTTCGGAATCGCCCATCTTCTCCATTTCTCGTGTGCTCCCTCGACGGCAACGGAGCGCTATTCTCTTCGCGCACGTGCGACTCTACCATCGCCGATCAGCGCTCAATATAAATTACCTGCTCTCGTGGTTTTGATTGAGATTTGCCGCAGAAGTCACCCGTACGGCCGCCTCCTTGGCTCCAGCAATGCGACAGTAGTCCAGCTCATTCTGGACCTGCGCCGAACGATCTAACGACATCTGCGCGGGACGCCAACTGCATACGACTTAAGCAAGCAGCAAGCTTGCAGCACTCATCTCAAAATGGCGTACGACTTGGGATATCACGATCCAGGCTATCAACAGGCTTCACACCGGCATGGCGACCCCGCGCCGAGAGGCCCTCCCATGAGACAGCCCGGTGGACCATCACCGCAGCAATACGGAGCGCCTCAGCAGTACGACGACTACCACAATGGAGGTGGCAGCGACGCTTACGTTGGAAGAGGAGGCTACGGGCAACCACAGGGCAGACAGTTCCAAGAGCCGCAATATGGGCGAGGACCACCTCCGTCTCAAGGTTTCCCTGGCCAAGGGCCTCCCGGGCCGCAGCCTGGACGTGGGGGACCGCCCATGCCTAAAGGACGTGCTGGAGGGCCTGGGCCGGTGCCTCGTTCGCACACAGCCGATCCACACCGTGGTCGTCCTCATCCCCTTCAAGATGGCATGCGTCCCGGACCTGGGCACGCGCCTGCTATACCAGACGGATATGGCGCAAGAGGTGGCATGAGACCAGGCCCGAGAGGTCATGATGGACAGTCTCATGGTAAGTCCGATCAGACGCGCCGCTACAACAAGCATGTACCTGATTATCTTATAGCATTCCGCCGTCCGCCAGTTGACCAACCACCGCTGAGCCCTCAGTATGCTAACTACGGAGGCAACGCATACCCTCCAGCACCTGGACGAGGACGACGACCTACGATGGAGCGTGAACAACTGGTAAATCGAATGGCAGGTATGGATCTGAACCAAAAACAAAGAATGCCTGCTCCAGGACGCCCAAACTTGGATAATCCACCAAATTCTGGCGAATATGGACGACCTCCTATGGATGGAGCCAGAGCTCCGATGCCTCATGCGAGGAGCTATCCTTTGGAGCAGTCAGGGGTCAACGGAGCTCCGTCAGGTACAGGGCAATACTATGGACATGGTTCTTCAGGCGATGGTTATGATTACAATGATGGATACAACTCGGGCTTCCAGGGTCCTATGAGAGACGATTTTGGCCCTCCCTCGCGAAGCCAGACAATGCCTGTAGAGGAGCAGCAGCATAGAAATTTTGCACCGCTCCAACGAACTGGCACCATGCCAGTAAATGGCCCGGGTGGTCGAGCCATGCCACCACCACCACGACCTTCGACAGCTGGCGGGCACCGACCGCCACCGCAAAGAACATATCCTGCGAATCCCCCAGTACCGCCTCAACACTACCAGGGTGAGTTTGGTGGCGGAATAGGATATGGAAATACTCGACCACCAGCTGCGCCTTACGATGCCATGTATGATTCGTTCCCAAAAAACGACCGCCACAGTAACGAGTACGATAGGGGCCGAGAACAAAATCGAGAGAGCCTTCCAAATTTTGACGCAATTCCGGCTGTTGGTCAGCGAGGGTCTTTCGAACAAACACTACGTCCTGGTATTGAGCAACCTCAACCTGGCGCCCATCAAACAGCGATAATAAACCATGCCAAGTCGCAGCCCGCTCTACGACAGCCGCAGGCAGCTGTATTTGAGATGATTAGTGATGTACCTAATGTACCTCCTTTGCCCCAAATGAATGTCTACCAAGAAGGTTACGATCAAGGTTATCAGGGGCAAGGGGGGTTTGAGCAATCACCTTCACCAGGAAGTGCAGGGGCACGCCCTCCGCCGGTGAGGCCAGGGCTCATGGCCAACTCCATGGTTAACATGAACGACAAGCCTCCTCCGACTCGTAATTATGGCGTCGCTCAGGCGACAGTTCCTCAACCACTACCGAATCAGCATCGGCAAGCACCTTATCAACAACCGCCGCCCCAACAGCAGCCACAGGCGCCCATTCCGAGCAATAAACCAGCAGCATCCGCTGAGGTAGAGACCCCGGTCACTGCTACGGAACTGGAGAGCTTGCGAATGAGGATCAAGAGCAATCCAGGTGATCAGGAATCCGCCCTGAAGTTAGCCAGACGGTTAACGGAAGCTGCCGATGTCTTGGTCCCCCAAATGCCAGACGCCAGGGCTCGTGCGAAGCAGCGTGATCGTTATCTTCTAGATTCGTTCAAGATTCTCAAGAAACTATCAAACGCGGAAAGACCAGAGGCTATGTTTTTCATGGCAGACGGCATCGGCAAAGGTCTTTATGGCAATTCTCCCGACTTCAAAGAGGCCTTTACTCTCTATCAGTCGGCCGCTAAGCTTGGTCATCCTGCCGCTGCGTATCGCACCGCCGTTTGCTGCGAAATCGGCCACGAAGAAGGCGGTGGCACCCGCAAGGATCCGCTCAAGGCGATGCAGTGGTACAAGAGAGCGGCTACCCTTGGCGACCCTCCAGCCATGTACAAGATGGGTATGATCCTTCTCAAGGGACTGTTGGGTCAGCCTAAGGATCCTCGCGAGGCTATTGGATGGCTGAAAAGGGCTGCTGATTGCGCCGACGCAGAAAATCCGCATGCTCTGCACGAGCTCGGACTTCTATACCAATCGGCAAAGCCCAACGATTCTATTGCTCGGGACGAGCCCTATGCCTTCAATCTCTTCTTGCAGGCTGCCGAGTTGGGATACAAATTCTCGCAGTATCGACTCGGATGCATATTTGAATACGGTTTATTGGGATGCCCGATCGACCCTAGACAGTCCATCATGTGGTATACACGAGCAGCCGTGCAGGAGGAGCATCAGTCAGAACTGGCGCTGAGTGGCTGGTATCTCACCGGTAGCGATGGCGTTTTGAAGCAGAGTGACACGGAAGCATATCTTTGGGCACGAAAGGCGGCGCACGCGGGTCTCGCCAAGGCTGAATATGCCATGGGTTACTTTACTGAAGTGGGCATTGGAGTCAAGGCGAATCTTGAAGATGCAAAGCGTTGGTACTGGCGTGCCGCTGGTAAGTGATTTTCATTCCTGCAATCAAAAGTTCGAAGTGCTTACACACCATGATAGCCCAGGATTTCCCCAAGGCTCGAGAAAGACTGGAGGATATTAAGCGCTCAGGCAAGAACACCGTTCGTCCGCGCGAGCGCATCTCGAGAAGTAAGATGGATAAGCACAACGAGGGCGAGTGCAGCGTCATGTGATGTACGCATCACTACTTTTATTTACACACACAATGTTTGATGAATAGGGTGAACATGAATGACTACGACTACTAGAACGATAATCCTCGCGCTTTTTTTTGGAGCGCACTTAAAGGGTAGGCTTTATTCGAGGAGCATGAAATGAAAGTGAACATCAAAGCTCACAGAGGGGATGGCGTTTTCATCTCGAACGAGTCGGGCTGTATAGCAAAGTATAGGCGAAGCATACTTCAGGCACTTTGGGATATTTGGGGTATGTTTGGTTGGATGCATGTTCGTTGGACAATACGACTTTATGTTATATGTGATAATAGTTCGAACAAGACTAAGCGACGTCCAGAACTTACGCTTGCAAAGAGGCATATCGAGAGGATTGAGATATCTTCAAGTGTAAAAGATGCTGAAGACTTAGTCTGTGTTCTCTTCTATACGTGCTACCGTTGACCCTGTGATATCCCATGGACAATCTTGTGTATGATAGGGTACATGATGAGTTCTGCTTCAATGCTCCAAACCTCACTTCCCGAACAAGCCCCCAAAAATCGACCCTGAACCTCCCCCGCCCCGTCCACCATGCCTCCGCGCCTCATTCCGAATCCACTCGGCCAGAAACTCCCTGTCCACCAACTTCCGCGCATCCACAACCTTTGTCGTCGTCTGGGCCTCTCCGCCATCGAAACTGAGCAGCGTAGGAATCGTGGTGATCATGTATGTGACAGCCAAGTTAGGCGCACCACCGGACATTAGGTCTGGCGAATCAAATTCCACGGGAGCGAGAGAAACGCCGCCCTCTGCCTCACCAACGCCCTGCTCGACGAGGTTCTTGAGGATGGGCTCCACGGTGCGGCAGGTTGAGCACCATGATGCGGTCCAGAGGGTGATGAGGGGGGTGCGGGAGGATGTGGAGATGGAGAGGTAGGTGTTGAAGGAGTCTGCGTTGCGGATGCTGGACGGAGTTAGCATTAGCTCAACCCTTCAACATAAGCTCCATTTCCCTGAAACCAGTTCTTACGGCTCTGTAGATGAGAGGAAGTAGGATAGGTGGGAAGGGTAACGCTTTGGGTGTGGAAGATGCTCACGGTGAGTATATCATGTTCTTTGCGCGACGGGGCGCCGATGACGACAGCGAAGCTCGCGACGCGATATTGATGGGAACGACAGCGGCGTTGCGAGGTATAGAGCTGCTAGGCACCTTAGCAACCAGAGGTCGCAATCCGCTGCGCATTGCTGGTAAGAAAAGCATGGTAGGTTTTTGCCGTGATAATCTCAGTGAAAGCTGTAAGTGGTGGATGAGATGACGTTGAGCTGAAGGGTGAGAATTGAGGCTGACGCTTCACTTCAGCCACATGCGTCCTATGTTCGGTCCGGGAAATGTGGGGCCGGTGCCGAGGTGACGGAACACCTCTGATCGGTGACGTCGCCGGTTTTGAAGGGACTTGGTATATGTGTGTATTTTGCGGACGGGGGAGTATTTTAGAATGGAGGATTGGGCCTGGGGTTTCTGAGATGTATTCGATGCTTACGGCTGCCACCTTGGAGACCGTCCGTCCGTCTTCTATGCTCGTATAATCACCCTAGACTGCGACTTTCTGGGCGGTTTAGAAACACAACATAGACCATCTAAGAGCTCAAGTGAGACGAGATGAAAGCCTTAGATCGTGAAGTATGAGCAATTATATATGCAAGGTTGTTGATTGACTTCATAGGGCAATCGGTACAGATTTGACGTGACTCAGAATATGTTATTACGGGTTTTATAAATACCCAGCAAGAGTCTCTTGGTCTGATATATGAGTAGACATCAGCCTACCGGCAGAGTTCCCTCTTACTAAACTCTCGATGAATAGCATAATTTATTGCTGCACTATTGTGAATCAATTCTTACGTCGGGAGCCCAGCTGCGTTGAAACAATATGACACTAGTACAGTGCCTTGCGTGCATAATTCCCACTGTATTCTCGCCCAAGCTCACAATCCATCAATATTCCACCCATCTTCATCCAGACTGCGAACCATGACGTCCTGATCTACTTCAGACGAAATCATTGACCCAAAGCACCTGCTAATCAAACAAGAACCATGGCACCCATAGCCGACGCAAAATCTTCGGCAAGAATTCCGCCCTTGCTGGAACCGTATATGCGATTCCCACCCGAGGGATCTTTGAGCCTCATTACAAGCGTCCAGGGCGCCAGCTCAAACTGGCTACTACTGAGACACCTCTACTCATATCTACGCAGTAACACTTCGTCAGAGGTAGGGGACGGTGCAGGTAGCGATGGCGATACGGGTGTTGTGCTGGCAACGTTCATGCGAGATGGCAATTTCTGGCGCGACGGGTCGCTCAAGTTGGTGAGTTGCTCACGACCAGCCGATACTGGCGTGCTGCAGGGACTCAGTTCTGATACGGTGATAGGGAATGGACTTGGACGCCATGAGCAGGGCAGGCCGGTTTGTTACCGTGGACGGGCTGTCAGGTCTCTGGACGGATGACGAGCCGTCAAAACCAAATGGTCGCAAGGAGAGGACGTTACGAAGCTCACGACTAGCAGACGTCAAGCAAGTTTTCGAAGCCGCTCTGGCAGATCTGAAGACGAGTCGAAAAATTCTCATCATAGACTCGCCCGACGCATTACTCGCCATCAACTCAGGAGAGACCACGAACACCAGCCTCCAAGACCTCATCCTCAGCTTCCGCGGCGTAAGATCCCACCCGCCACCAATCTGCTATACCACATACGCTGACAGACAAGCTCAAGCTCGCTCACAGCACCTTGATCACCGTCGCCGCGGACGCGCCGCTCGTCGCACAGCAGAGCACGACGCTGGAGCGCGAACACGCCAGCCTCGCCATCGCGCAGGCGCACCTCGCCGACACCGTTTTTGGGCTACGCATGCTCGACACGGGGACGGCGCGGGACGTGAGCGGCGTGGTCAGGTTGACGGGGCCGGCTGTTGATGCGGAGGGCGGGCCTGTTGAATATTTGTATCATGTTGGTGGTGATGGAGGCGTGGATGTCTTTGAGAGGGGTACTTGAGACGGATTTGAGGGGTATTAAGAAGTGGACTTTTGGGCTTTTTTTTTAATTGCCGTGTTAAAAGGGGAGAAAAGAAAGACACAGCAAGGTCTGGTTGAAGGCCTTGGCTGAAATTAGAGAAGCTGGGGAAAAGCGAAGGATTTGTGAACTCGGGGAAGTTAGCCTCGAAGAAATGAGAGATGCGAGTTGTGAACAACAAACGACGTAGCCCCAAGTACATATATTCAGATGACAGTAACACACGGTCTGGAAGGACGAAACCACTCTCTCACGTCTGCACTAGACAAGTTCATGTAGAATCAAGATGCCATTTCAGAACCTCATCACCGAATCCCTATGGAATCTCAGAAAAGCAAAGGGTTCCTTTTTTTCCTTGCTCAAACATGTAAAACACCATGCCCATGCTCCAACCGCCGTCCCCCCAAAGGTGTCGGTCTAAAACAGCATCCCAACGACCAACAACCGCCCGTCGTTCCGATCAAGACAACCACCGGCCCATTTCCGCATCAGTGCAAAAAGTAGAAAGAATGTTCCCCCCCTTGTCCCACGTCTCATTTCGGTCAATTTCGAACTTCAGATGGCCAATTCGCATGTGAGAAGAAACTTTGTTTATCGATTGATCGGTGGCCATGTGCGCGCGGGTCGTCGAGATCAAGGGGGTCGAGTTGGAAAGGGTCGGCGAGGAAGCCAGGGGAATTAGGTACGGATTCAATCCATCATGAGTCGCTTAAGCCTCGGTCTTGGCGGGCTTGCGGCTCTTGGCAGTGCCGGTCTGGAAGCCGTTCTTGAATCGTCGGGAAACATCCTTGAGGTAGCGGCAGCGGCCGGTACCGACGGTCTTTCTCCGCTTGGCCTTCTCGCCCCAGTTGACTGTAGGATGAAAACGGTTAGTTACGCTTGTCTCTGCGAGCGGGGAGTGCGCCGTCGGTAGATTCGATGTGATTGTTTTTGCTCGTCTCAACCGAGGCGCTGGTGGTGGTGAGGTCACGTACACTTCCGGGTCTTAGCAGCAGGGTAACCGCACGAGGAGCACTCGTGCTTCTGGATGTGCAGAGAGCGACGACCTAATAAATTCCCATCAGCCACTTTCGTTCCGACTTCCGTAAAAAGCCTCCCCTGTCCATTCGAAAAGAGATCCTTTCTCGCTCGAAAAGTCGACGTCGCAGCGTGGCTGGGATCTTCTCGTAGGCCAGGTCGAGGGAGGAGGAAGAGGTTGACTAACCGCATCGTCGGCACAGGGTGTGCGTCTTGTTGTGACGCTTACCGAAGCTGGAAGTACCCTTCGCTGTTGAGACGCATTAGCAGCCGCATTTGAAAATCATCGGAGATTCTCTCGTATTCGAGTGTCGGCAACGTACTCATCTTGGCTGTGGTGTTTGGGCGGTTAGTTGGATGGCGATCGAGAAATTCTCAGTTTGGGAGGCTTTTTTTGGTGGAGTGTTCGATATTCCTACCTTAGCCCTAATCTGCAGGAAGCTGGTGGCTCGGTTCGTGGGATGTTCCGATTGGGTCATGTGATCTAAAGTTGTGCGAATGTACACGTGACCTGGGGCAACGCCAGGCCAAGGCTTCCCTAGCGCGCAGGGGTATGGACCCATGTGCATGTGCAGTCCTTTAGGGATGCACACTGTACTGTACTGCCGAAGTCGTGATTCAACCTCACCCGTAATTGGTTTGTTGTTACCTATTCATCAAATGGGCTTGATTTCACGATATCAGCAAACCCAGCACGGTTTGGTATAAGTACTATTATTCTTTAAGATTCATTCATCATGATTACAAGCAAAATTTGTTTCGCCAACAAACAACAAAGAAGCAAGATGTTCCAATAACGCCATACCCAGCCAGCATCACCTCGAACTCCTCATAAGGGTAAAATTACCCATGCGCTCTACTATTTTCATCACTCGATAACTATCAGATCAAGGCCACTCTGAGGGTCCGAAGCGTCCACCAGGAGCCACAAATGAGCTTATGGCCTTGATCTTCATATCAAGCGTTTGAGTCGCTCCCTCATTTCCCCACCAATGCGGATGATCTGCACTTGTCAAGTACAAGGTGAAGAAGATAACCAGCGATGAAACAATCAGACCACAATCCAGAGCAGCAGATGTGATGTAATTGTATTGCAACCACCAGCCGGTATATCGTCGCTTGATGAAGTAACCGAAAACGGTGCCGGCCATTGCCCAGCAGAGGTAGATATAGACGCTCGCAGGGGGCAGCATGCCCGAGCCACCGAAGATGACGGGCATGCTCACGTATCGCCAGATTGACTTGGGCCACCTGCGAACCAGAAGCCAAGTGATGACGGGCGTTACAGCACCCACCAGCCAAAACCACTGTAGTGAAGAGTAGAGAGCTTTGCCGCTGAAGATTCGTGCTGGGCCAATCGCACCCCAGATCACAGATGCTGTGTAGAACACGCGAGTGCCGGGACAGGTGTAGCTGTTCTCCTGGTCTTCGGCGCAGACGTTGGGGATGTTGCCCAGCGCCCAGTTCATGACGCAGATTTGCACGATCGCAGACCAGATGGATGCAACCAGCTGAGATGAAAACATAACTCGAGGAGGAACCTTCATGTAGTGGCCGAGCTTGAGATCCTGGGCAAAGTAGAGCGCCTGGCCAAGGCAAATGTAACCGTAGTTCTTGAACATCATCATAGCCATAGGTCGTCCAGGAACCATATAACCAATGATGAACTCAGTCATGACGTTAAGTCCCAGTTGAATATTCGTGATACCTTGGATGACACCAATGGGTATCAACCAGACAATGGGAAGCAGGATGCAAACGAAAAATGCCCATGCAGGGAATCCTGTCGGCCAGCCCGCAACGACGCCAAAGGATATGGCTACCATGACAATGAAAAGGCCTGTAGTGATGTTAGTGTTTCTCTTTCGTGAATGGCATGCGAGTTTATGCGTGGAACGAACGTACCGGCATACCACCAATCCTCCGCGTCGCGATACTTCTTCATCAAGCGCATGTGCACATCATCCTCCTGATTTCGGGCTAGCTTGAACTGCTGCCAGATTTCTCGACCGTGGTATAAGGAAACATGAACAACGACTGCTGTAACTGCGGCAAAAGAGAGCCCGTAAGCCAACGCAAACTGTGTAGGCAGATATAGGGAAGAGTATTCCTTGTAGGCGGTCTCGTTGAAGTGGAAGTTGCTGTCCAAGATACGCGTAACATTGTAGACAGCTCCAGTGTTGTCGTATGCTTCGGAAGACTGAACCGGAAAATAATCGGCGTACCAAGTTCCGCTAAAATGGATCCCCATTGAGATGGCGACGAAGAAGACGAGTATACCCAAGAGTACGTTGGCGATAGCATGGAAGGGCGGGATCAACGGCGACCCCAAGTAACCACTGAAAACATTCCAATCAAAAGATATGGGCATCAGGCCGTAGCCGGTCATGCCGCCGAAGATCTTGTTGACGGTGACGTTCTTGGGAGCGATCCAGCAGATCCAGGTAAAGTACGATAGACCTCGGAAGATCCAGCCAGGGAACCAATACCAGACGAAGCCCGCACATCCCACAATGACAAACCACCTGTACCGAGCGATCTTCCACCCATTCGTCTTGGTCGGATCAGAACCGGAGTGGTCGTGCAGGGTGTAGAATAGAGCGCAGTTGACAAGATCGGAAGGCCAAATCATCGCAGCTGGCCACACCAGGAATCGACGAGCCAATCCTGCCAAACCGTAGCCTGTACAGAGGGTGGTGATACCGAAAAGCAGCTGGAAACCCCAGCCAAAGGACTGGCCGTAAAAGAGCTGCTGTGCTATCAGGACATCAGTCGCATATAACACGCCACCACCGTAGGCAGCCTAGCTTGTCATCAGCACCCGTCCACTTGATTCGAAGCGTCTCTCACTCGCCGGCGCAACTTACATTCGACATGGCCACAATAACCACATGTTCCTTGTAGTTGAATTTGCCGGGCTTGAGGTTGAACTTTAGGCCAAAAATGTTCCATACGCGGTCAGGCATGATCAGATCCCAGCCAAGACCGATGGGATAGGCGACGAGCTGGACAACATATGTGCCAACGGTGATGCTCGGATTGCGAAGCGAGAATAGCATGTTGATGCCGGAGCCAATCGTGCATAGGATTAGACCAATAACCCAGGCGCGGATTGTGTTGGCAGGAACATCGATGTCGTAGTTTCGAACGACAGCCCGGACCTATCGCAGAGATGGTCAACCACTGAATCTAAGCCGCGACCTCCAAAGCACTCTGTGATCCTCCTTCGCCCGTCTCATGATCGCAGCAGCGACGATTTGGTATCTCTGCGGCTCTCAAATACCGCAAGACCTTCCCGTCGAGAGATAAAGACAGTAAGTAAACCATACCTCTGGATAAGGACTGTTATCCTCCATGAGCGCATGCTCAATCTCGATGCCCTTTTCGGCATTTCCCGTAGCGATGGCGGCATCTACATCGGTCAAGTCGTCGATGGGCAGGTTAGGATCGAGCTTGTGAGCCTTTTCAAACTGTGCGAGGTGTTCAAAGTGATCGTTACTCGAGGTGCCCGACATGCCGACCTCGAGAGGGCCCGGCAGCGGGGTGATGTCGACATTGTCGTGGCGCTTTCGGAAGATGGACAGTCCCATAGTGGTGCTGTTCTTGCGTCTCTTGCCTAGGAGCAGGGACGTTTCTTCCTAGGTAGGAGACAGATGCGACGATGAGAAGAGTTGAGCCCTCGTACGGCCGCGCAGGATTGAGATGGAAGAAGGAAACGATCAAATGCGCCGACGACGGCAGCCGCCGACTGCAGTGATAGGCAGGGCTGCTCGACTATGGCCACTAACTTACCATGGTCGGTAGCAGCACATTATCGGAGCCGGGTGGCCGCGAGAGGGCTGGACGATGGACGATGGAGACTGGCACCGATTCGCTGGGCGGCGGGGGAGAGACGAGCACAAGGGTGCGCTATGCCGACCAGGGCAGGCCAAAGGGCCATGATGAGGTTGAACTGGGAATGGCTTGCCAGGATTTGCCTGGGCCGATTGAGCGATGGCGGCGCGCGCGCAAGTGTAATCTGTACGCAGTAAGGTGAGGTCGCAGCCATCATCGAGTTGCACCAGCCAAAAGTTCGTGGCCACCTTCCTGATTCGGCGTAGCTGTGCATATCGCCTTCGGGTTCATCGTTCCAACAAAGCAGAACTGGGCCTGCGGCTAAGCAAGTTCTTGACTTGAGGAACTACTAGTAGAAGATCTGGCTCTTTTGTTTGCGAGAGATTTTAGTGTCCCTCTTCTTCCTTTATTTCCTTTATTTGAAAGGTATTTCGAGACCTTCTTCTTCGGATTATGCGGGCAGACCGGCAGCCTCTACGGAGAGAGTAGGGCCAGTCAGTCTATGCCACACGGAATGACAGATAGCAAGCGAACCCTGCCTTCTGCTATCTACCTTCAGCTATCAGCTATCAGCATCGCCGAGCATCGCAGTACAGCCCAACCTGCCATGGCGTCCTGACAAGACGCCATCTTCAGCTCGCATCTACTCCGCCAATGAGCGCATCTTAAATATTGCTGGCGTTCCAGAGGTCCCTAGTCTTCCTTATCCTGCCCCCCCGGCCCCGAGTCTAGCCTCTGGCCTACCAGATAGATTATGTGCCATCCAGGCTACCAGGTCACAATCTGGTCACAATGCGTGCCATTTTTATGTGCTTCTCGCTTCTTGTTATCTGACAAGATGCGTGTGCGTACCTACGGGGGCCGTTCCAATCCAAGATATGTAGAGAAGTCTTGCTTGCATAGCAAGAAACCGTCCCCATCCATATCTTTCCTTCACTGCAACCTACCTAGAATAGTAGGTAAAGTAGATGCTGTAGTAGGCACCAACGCGAATCGTTGCGTGATCGGAGCAATATTTCCTAAAACGTTTCACTCGCAGAGTGGCTCGACATAGTTGAGAAATTCATCATCCAAAACCCAGAGTAAATTTTCGCCTTTGCTCTAAATCAACATGTCGTTTTGCGTTTCCGATAACACGTTATTCGTACAAGTTCGATTTCGATATCCAAGGCTTCGATTCGTTACTTCCGTTAATGCCACGGCTGCCCTCGCCGTTGATCAAGCCAACCCGAGCTCAGTCATCCATCGTCTTTGTCCGGGTATCCTTCTTTTCCATCGACATCGAAACGAATCCTCGAGTCCTGTGCACCAAGCTGACGGCCGCGCATATGTTTTTACTTCGTTGCAACACGTGCATGCGTCGAAATCAAAAGCAGCTATTGATCTCATCCAGCTTTTCAAATAGGATTGAGGCCTGTAACCTTACCAAGAGCGTGATTCCATGTCGTCGGTCTCCCGAAAGTGACTTTCCTCCATTCTGGCGTGTTCGCGACGCCTCGCGCGTACTTCTGTACTTGAGGTGGTAATAGGTCATCTCGCTCTACATCCATCAAGCGCAGTAATAATACTGCTGCGTGAGCATCTAGTATCGTCGGTGTTCTTCCAAAGATCCAGGTCTCCCCGCTATTGTGCTCGCCTAGCACCCTTGATAAATCTTGCAGAAAGTCTTGCGCATTCTCTTCTGCTTCGGCCACGTTGTCTGGATCCAACGATTGATTATGTGTGGAGTCATGACTCGAAGCCAGTTAGTCCTCTTAAACTCATAATAACACTCCTTCTTCACCTCACTCACAAAAGGCTCTTAATCTCAAGCGCTCGTCGGTATCTCGGTGGTAGGTCATTCTTCTCCAGCCGTGCCGCAGCCTGGTTCGGAATACCATATGATCTCTCCGAGGCTGATGTCACAAGCGAGATGGCATGGAAGGAGTATATCTTCTCCATCAGCCGCTCAATGATCCCCCGATACTCTCGCGGGCACAGCTCGGGCTGCTGCTTGCATAGCCATCTCGAAATACCGCGACTGTCATCCAAAGCTGCCGGCAAAGCTGGAGACGTCAGAACCGGGACCTATGATATGAACCGGGTCAGTCTCGCATGCCCTTGGCTCACTGCGAGGGTCAGAAGGTGAGGTCGACTGACCTGCCCCTTGGTATTGACCAACGTCAGGAAAGGCTCGGAGAGATGGTCTTCCTGGTGCAGATTGACCAACCTCAGCCTCACATTGGGTGCCGTGTCGGTGTTCAACGTCTCGCCCAGGACGAAGCCGAAGCGTACCATGAGCGAGTACAGAGAGAAGGGGAAATAGTGGAGCGTGTATGTGGGAGAGTCTGTCATGGCTGAAGGTGGTGGGAGATGTCTCTCGCCAGAGGAAGCATTGCCGTATTTCGAAGCCATTTCCCTCGCTCTGGCTAACAACTAGCAGTTTCACATACGGAGAATTCGGAACAGCAGACGCTGAAATACAATCCAAAGATCAGTTTCACAAAATAGACTTGTTTAAGCGATGATCACACTGCAAGACCAGAAAAAAGGCCAAAAGTGGAGCTATCGGGCCTCATTAGTCGCCGCGCGGTCTAATTCAACAAAGACGGCGGCCAACACAAGCCCTGCGCACGATTTGTTTTTTGTGCTCTTGATACTCCTTCTGACAAGTGTCGGACCTGAAAATTTGACGTCTGTATAGCTGCGGTCTGTCTCGTCTCGAATGATACAGACACAATCACTATAGGGTTCGACAGTAGCGTCCATACTGTGAAGTCGACGATTGCCCATCAATTCGCCCTCGAGCCATAACGCTACTTACCATTAATGTTACATGCTTATCGTCCGATCACACGTTACGTCATGATTCGGAGGACCCTGTTATGTCGTATTCCCTCCACAAAGCAGATCTGACAAGACGAAGCTGTTTGGTCGGCTTCGAGTACAAACCGTCGGGGACGTCAAGCCGACTCATGTTGTTCAGGCTTCATCCCAGTCTTTCCAGAATCCTCCCGTGCCAAGCTTTGATTCGAACTCGAGCTTCTGGTGCTCATAACCTCGAGGCATGCGCTAGTCAGCTGGAAGAGGCAATGATCCTTTCAGGGGTCTATGAACGCCAGTCGATGCTTGAATCGTGGACAGGAGCTTTCCCTCTCGACTACAATGTGCTTTTGCATAACTGCTACACTACACCTGCAATGGCCTTGCTTGAGTAAACCCCATATCCTGTTGTTAGTTAACTTGGATGGAGTACTCCCTTCCCCTAAACTGTCGCCTCACGCTGCCCACCACGGCGTCTTCCAACGCTTGAAGGAAGGACGCAAGTCAGACTAATTGAGAAAACACGAACCCATGGATCAAACCTCCAACTCGGGTTGCACGACGGGTATTTCGAAGCCAGAAAAAGCACTTCGTACTGAGGCTTCATTCCCGGGCTTCTTGTAACACAAGGGTCTTGGCGATTACTAACAACATGTACCTGATTCGAAATCTTGGGATAAGATGTCGGATTTCTCACGTAAACAACCAACAAAATGACCTCTGGGCGCCGATTGGCCGACTCTCGATGAGCGGTTAACAGGCAAGCGGTTAACAGGCAGGCAGCAGCAGGCAGCAAGGGAACTGTACACACTGTACCTCAGTTCTCACTTGAAGAAGTTGTTGGTCTACTCCCAGAGGTCTCTGAGCCTGTTCCTGTCGGCAGAAGAACGCATCTCCAAACGCCATGACTATCGCTGAGTTGGAAGACGCTCTTCGGCCTACTGATGACACGTTCAAGGCATTCTACGAACGAGGCTACCGGACCTGGCACAAGTTATGGAAAGGCGCTTCCGCCGATTACACCCTCCCGTCAGCATGTCTGGACTGGGAGCACCATTTCCCCCAGCACCCTGTTCTTCCTGTTGGTCTGGAACCTGACGATTCTGGACTTGTGACTGCAAAATCCACCTGGCTATCCACCTCTGAAGGGCAATGCAATATCTCTGCATTCGAGCAGACCTTCCAGATAACGGCAACAACCGGGAGAGCTGACTGGCGAGGCAGCTCGATGGTGGGCAGCCGTGCTTGCGCCGGGGGAGGGTTGGAAGGCAGCCATACCTCATGAGCGATGGCGACTTCTTTCACCCTGGAGTGTCACAAAGGAGTCCAGCAACACCAACATCTTTCTCACTGGGTCTTTCAGCCACCTGAACTCTCAATCACAGACTCCGGCGTCCTTTGAAATGGCATTGAAGTATATCGAGGATTATTCCGCACTCCACAGCGCCAGTACACAGAGCCGGGCGGCACTCGCTGCCGCATTGCTTCTCCCTCAAGCTAGATTGGACAACAGAAAGGTTCATCTGCATGCACCCCGCGGGCTGTGCGGGCAGTCGGTGCAGAGAGAAACATCCAGATTCTTTCTTCTCAAGGAACACCAATTACGCCAGTTTGACAGACTCTTGACATTAAGCACCAACATTCACGGTTTGAAAGCCGTTCTGAGCAGCGTTTTTTACGAGTCTGGTATACCAGCCAATACCTGCGGTGCATGGCTTCAAGGCACCATGGCTGTGCTACAATTGAAAGCAAAAGGAAATTTACACCTCTTGGCTCGCATGTTCTTCGATCGGAGTCCTCACGTTTCGTATCTCTGGCTTGGGGGGATCATCACAGGTGCCCACAACTTTCTACGAAACACCCACGGCCTCCTTGGTCTTAACAGGATTGACCTTCAGGCGGCGGCCTGGACGGGTACTCTTTTGTCCTTCATCCAGGAACCGGTGTCTCCGATACCTCACGGGACAGCCTCGATCTCACGAGCTGATGAGTGCCGGTTGATGTTTCTGACTCAAGAACCACCTCGAGATTTCCCTCCAATATACCCATATCCTCCCTTGGGAGATACGGAGATCAGAGATACCGACATTGGTGTTCAGCTTCACGCACACTGTCCAGGAAATCATTGTCTTCAGTTCTTGTCTATCGCATGGGATTGCGTTGGTGGCAGGAAGGACGTACAAACTACAGGACCCATAGCCGTAGCGCCCAGGCATTGCAATATCGACAACCCGCAGGATGAGGATGCAACAGTTGAAGTGGACTATAGCTGGTTAGACCGGGAGAGAGACCATTCCGAGGGAGTCACGCGCAATCTGTTCACCTGGATGCGAGATATGGATGGGTTTACTATTGCGGAGCGAGAAATTTATCGTCACGAGTGGATTGACGGTTTTGATTTTGATTCTGACGAGAGTGTCGACCCGGAGGGAGACGGGGCTTCGACGACAGGTCTAAACAGCGATGCTAAGATGGGAAGTTGGTTGGCGAGTACCATGACCAGACGTTGCAGCTCAATATAGATGGGGAATATGGATGGAGGAGTAGTCAGCTGGTGAAGGAAATATTCCAAGTTAATCTTGGACGGGCCCAAGAGAAGCCTCAAACTACCGGGGAGGGACCAGCTTACACCCAGCCCACGACAAAGCAACGCCTCTCATCCAAAGGAGTAACGTATTCTGTAACGTTTGCGGGAGAAGATTCCAACCTCTCCTCGTTCCTCTTGGATGATACTGTATATTCTACCTTTTGGAAGTTTACCGAATCGCCTCTCGTCTGTCCACTCTGGACTAGGCATGACGAAGACAAAGAAGCGGGGTGAGCTTGGTGAGTATACATGCTGAATATTCGACTCGTTTCGTGCAAAGCAAACCGCCACCATTCCAGTTCCAGATCGATGCTCATGACTTGGCACACAGCCAAATGCGAATGTTACGGGCATAGACTGCTCACTTGAGTAGTAGTCTAGCCGGGAATTGAAATAGCCTTGGCCCAGATGGGATATATCATCGTTGCCGTTGCCGTTAACGTTATAAGTAAGGTTAAAAGATATACTAGAGTAGAGCATTTGTCCACGAGAGCCTTGAGCTTGACCCTCAGACTAGACTTGATTGATAAGAGGCTTGACCCGAGGGCCTGGATCGTGGGCAAAGGAACAAAAGTATCAGAATCGACAGAGCGGGAATGCCGACTGTGGCTTGTTGAGAGGAAACTTGCAAAGTATAGAACCGTCTGCTCTGCTGCTTCGCTTTTACGTATCAACTCTACACTCGTTCCCTCTTTTCAACCACTCTCTTTAACCAAGGCATACCTACACGTAGACTTCTAGTCTCGTCTCGCATCATGCTATGCAACGCTCTTTTGATCAGCTCTACCTTGGTCTGGGGCATCAGTGCCGAGCCCATCCCATTCGCTAGCCGCCAGAATACTTGTGATGGCGATAATCTACTGCGATGCTTCGCGGATGAGCGGTACCTCTCGCAAGCGACTGGCTACTGCAGAGCTCAGAGTCCCGTGACGGTTACAGTCGCGACGACGACGGCTACATCGTAAGAGCCTTGAAAGATACTCTCACTCGGAGACAGTGGCTAATATGATGGTGTTTATAGCACGGTGAAGTTGGTGGAATCTACTACCGTGGAGACTCGAACGGAGACTACCGTCTCTGTGAAGACTGTCACTGAGATTATCCCTTCTTCAACGACAACTGCCACTCGCCAGCAAAAGCAGTCAAAGGGCCAAGCGGATGACTCGAAGCTACCCGAATGCGCGACGCAGTTTGCGACCTCGTGTCTGCCTTCGGCGTGCTCACTCATCAACGTCCCCTCCTCCACCATCAACGCTACTTACACCGCAAGCACGGAGACTGAAACTCGGGTATGTGCTCCTAAAGATTTCGATCTCGAGAACTTGATCTTGAAACTGGCAATGAGAGTAAAGGATTCCATGGACTAACATATGTGCACAGACGTCGACCTCATCAGTAACCGCCACCGTTACGGAGGAAATCTTGCAAACCGTGTTTGTCTTTCACACTCAGGGGGTTCTGACTGTAACCGTCGATCCTTCAGCAGCCACAGATACAATTATCGGCCCAGATTCCGTCGAGGAGGCTTGAAATGCTATTCGATTCTTAGTACGGATGTGAAGGAAATGACACTGAAAAGGATCGATGGCACCGAACGACTACCGCTGGGCGTACGCACGATCGATGCCGTCTAAGCCATGCTCTCGAGATTCTACAGAGAAAAGTAGGAAGATGAGCGATTCGAAACTTGAGACAAGTCGAATGAGGCAAAACCCGCTCTTTCAGAAGAGACGACAAATGTTCATGTGCCAAATGTACTTTGGTCGACCAGTTGCTTCTGACGTTAATTCCCCGCGTCCATGGCTGGTGCCACTCTGCTGACTGCGCTCGCAGAACGACGACTCCGCGAAGGAAGGGGGCTGACGTATATCGTGTAGTGGGTTCATTGGGCTATTTTAATGATGAGAGAATCATCTCTCTCGTTGTGACATAGGTCTCGTCAGAAAGAGTCTTGAACAATGCCTCGACTGCGTATCGTTTCGCTGGCCCTGGTCATGCAGTATGAATTTTGAGCGCTCTCCAATTCCTACCTTTCGTCAAGTAGTGGTGAACCTTGAGAGCTCTGATGCTTGTCGTATCTCTTACTCTTCGTGGCTCTCTTACTTACTCTTCGTGATATCGTACTCTCTCTCACTCCTGGTCAAGCATTGGACGTTCCCATCTAGCTCCTCATTGAAAAGAACCAGCAACCAACTATTTCAGACAGACTCAGTTTTGCCAAATAGTAACGAAGCTCAGTCAAGTACGGACACTCCTCCACCGTATTCGCTTGTACCATGGTTATCCCCACATGGCTGAAGCACACGCCAAACCTAACAGTTCTCGAAAACCTCAACAAGGCGCCGCGGCAGACACGCATAGCAGGTCTGCTGGGTAGTATTCGGATGGTCCGGATAGCTACGTGGAGCTAAAATATCCAAGTTCCCCGTGAGTTCATGATCCGCCGGGCCGTGCGCTCGTATCGACAGTTTAATCCTTCATTGTCGCGTGTCGACCCTCGGGACTCGACCCTCGGGACTCGACCATACTAGCCTTGGCTGAAGTCTTGGTACCTCACGTCTTGCGGGCAACCCGATGTTTGGACGAAAAACAAGCTTAGTGGACGACAGGAAGTGGATGGTGCTTATGCCGGGAAGTTATAGACTTCGCATGTGAAATCCAAGGGTCTCGAGCACGAGCCAGTTGCTGGGGATGAAGGAACGAAGGCCTGGATGCTCGTACGCGCTCGGTTCTCAGCACGGTTTCCTCGTGTGAGGGAAATGGGTTGCGTCGTGTTATTTCCTACCATTGCGAAAGGTGCGGTAGCTCAGCTTCGGATGAGGCTGCACTGTCAAAGGCGGAGTTGAATCCTGTCCGATATTTGTAACGATGCGCCTAGTCTAGCTTTGAATTACGTGTACCGAGCCCAAGATGTCTCTCACACGTTAGATACGCACCAAAATCATAACCGGATTGATGACGAGGGAAATGTTGTCTGCCCTCCTGAGCTAATACCCTGCACATCATTGAGCAGAACGGCTGGATGACCGAACGTGGCGGTCCCCGGAGGATGTGACATCAGGTAAGACGGTATCATGACAACATGTCGTCTCGGCGAGGGCGACGATCTCCGCGATCCCATTAGAGCGTAATCTCCCATGGCCAGCCCTCCACGAGCAAACGGTGCCGCAGGCGTCGTCGCATGCTAGGAACACGGTAGTCTGCATAACAAGCGACGAACCGAGAGCGCCGAGATTGGAGTCATTTTGAGGCTATGATTAATGCACGCGTTGACGGTTGAGGGAAACCAAGCACCGCCTATTCGAGAAGCTTGTGTGTTTTAAGGCGTGGCAGACCCGCTGATAGCCTGGACGATCCTGTTCTCGGGGACAATTTTTAGCATCAGTTTCCAGTTATCAGTTCCCAGCTCCCATATCCCACACAAATTATCAGACGTGGAGTCTGGACGGTGTGGGCATCGGCGGGCGGTGCCTGGCAGTAGTGCAGTACCCAAGTACGACGTTGAGCAGGGATTTGCGGAGGGCGAGTCGGACCAGCCGGAAGTCCGGAACCCCGGGTCCCGTCTAGGGGTCCCGAGTCACCAAAGCGGCAGTTGGCCTGGCCTGCGCGACGATTCTACTACTGTACAGAGTACCTGCTGGTACTACTACATACATCTATTATACAGGGCAGCATCATGTTCAATGTTCATCCATCGTTTCTGCCATCTCGCAATCTGTGCATACACACTTCGTACTAATAGACATGAACTTGAAGACTGGGTGCTAGAGAATAACGCGGTTCCCACCCAAAATCCCACAAGACCGGACACAGAATGCAAGGATCACAATGCCAATCCATCATTTAGACGTGGCAATCGGAGATGAGCTAACGTCCAACTCTCGGTACCCGGTACTATACTTGATGTGACCGGGCACGCGTGCATGCAATAGGAGGCTTACATACATGCAGTGCTGGGTGGTTCATTTCACCGGGCTGTGCCTCTGTGAGGCATGCTGCGCTCACCCCCTTACAGTTACCCTGCGTCTGGGGTTGAAGCAGAGAAATGCAGTCGTACGTATGATCGACAATGGCGATTTCAATCCTGCCCAATCAAGCGCCGATGCACGTATGTATCGTATTATATTGTATTGGGTGATTTCCTGCATTAACATGAGCCAATTAAACAGAATGACAAGAAAGCAAAAATACATCCTGACGAAAAAGAGAAGAGAAGAGAAGAGAAGGGAAGAAGACATATAAGCCCGGTGTAAGTGGTCAGACAGATTTCAGCTAGGCAATATTCAAATCGACGATGATGGGCAAACCAACAAGCTTCGCAGATCCTCGGGTGCCTGCGACATCGCCTAGAAGATTTGCATCGCGAGAATGCAGGAGAGCAGGGATCTCAAGAGCGACAACTGCTTCGACTTGATGTTCTAGCGTCGTCAGCCGGGGACGAATCCAGTCGCCAGGCCGGCATTGATACACCACAGACACGAACTTGACACCGTAATCTGTACTGACAGGTCGAACGGTTCGTTCGTGGGCTAGAGTGATTAGCTCTCTCTTAAGCGACATGAATACCTGGCAAAGTTGCCTCTCCTGTGCGAAATGGCCCGCCATCTCCTGTATGAGCGAGGCGTGATCGAGGCTAAGGCTAGGGTTCTCTATTTCTAGTTAGGGCCCGAGAAATGATGCCGTCCCGTTTGAATCTGGTTTCCTAGTAGGTCTAGCAACCACGCCAGGTCTGGTTGAGGAGTAGTAGGGCTTGGCCGGTTTTATACTTACGTCACGCATTCGTTGTCTCTGTGACATTGGTGGTAATCGAGATTGCTCTTTTGTCGGCAATGCCGAGGTCTTTCAGAGATATCTTCTGCGAGCATGATTGAGTTCCACTCCGTCGGTGACAGAGTGTGCAAGAGCGAACATCCGTACATAGAGCAAGCAGTGCAACCGGACTGACTGACAAAGTACCGAAAACTCTGCCTAAGGCGGAGCCGCCTCAAAGGAGACAAGACGCCGCCGTGTCGAAGCATTGGGCACGCGTCAAGGCTGTCTGTGACTGGTATCCTACTCTTTGGTGCCTGTGGCAGGATGGAGCTGATGAAGAGCTTGAACGAGACTAGCGATGACTAGTTAGAAAGAAGAAGTGCTTGATTACAGTTTCGAGCTATCATGCGGAACGAGCAGAGCAGGTCTCGATAGATAAACGAACGGTCTTTGAGTGTCGGGTGCGGGATTCGACCAAGCCTTCTGTTCGTTTCGGGTACAGCTTTAGCACAACATCGCTGCGGAGTACGTAGTACATGGATGGATAAATGCGCTGATCTAGCTCAGCTAGCGCCAGGAACCGAGCCCGAAGTGACAGAAACCCAGAGCCGCAGGTGGTTTTGGTGGGCGGGAGGCGACGGCGCAGGCGCTAACTCGTACCCCAGTAACGCTGGAACGGCCGGGTCGCCGACTCGCCCCAATCGCCGCCGATCAGGCACATCGCTCGACGAGGCCCAGCACCAGCACAGCTAGCGCTAGAGGACGCCAGAAGGCGTAACTCCAACGTTCGTCCCAGGGCCGGGCTACATGTGGACTTTCCATCCTGAGCGTGGAGACGCCATCAATCATTGGTCTCTCTGCTATTCCCAACTTCCAAGGTAGTGGTCATCATCATCATTCATTCATGGTCGCACTGTACTCCGCGAGTGCCTGTCGAACAAGGGCTCTGCCTGCTCGCGGCTGCAGGGATTATACGCGGCTTCGGGGTGCAGTCCGGACAGAGCAGAGAGGCACCCACAATGCCCCCGCGAGTCTAAAAGCTCCAGTCCCAAATAAGGCCCACGCCGTGCAAGTAGATCATCTCGCTCCCAGGCTTTCCGTCTGGGGGGGAGGAGGCAGTTGGGAATGGGAACATCAAGTTATTTCATCAAGTGCTGCCATGTCCTGCCGTATCGTGCCGTGCCGTGTCATCATCCATGCTATCTGCTTGCTAACTATCGCCTGGGATCTTGTACTTAACATAAGGTATTCGTCTACCAGGAGGCTAGCGCCTGCACTACTATAGTAGTACTTTGTAGTGCTTGTATGTACGTGTTCTCGCGTTAGCACTTCGGACAATGCCACGGGATCCCCCACCTCCCAGGATCGTAATTAATAATTCCTGCTTGAAACAGGTGCCGAGACATCAACCCGCCAGCATTCGCATGGCTTGAGTGCCAGTAGTCATTCAATATAGGGATCTTCGTATGTTATTTTTATACGGCCGTCACTGGTATGAGCGAGAGATTGAACTCGGAGATATACCTGGGGAAAGAGAATGAAATTCGGGGCAGATGCCATGTGAATGACAATTCTACTGCCAACTCTTGTTATTGCGTCTATCTTTCAAAGGCAAGCTAGTTTAATGTTTGATTATTATTTTTTAAATGAGGCCAACTTCAATCAATAAGTGTTCATGTATGGGTGGGCTGGGATGCGCACGTACAGTAGTATCCAGAAGTTGTCTGATGAGCTAGGTTCGCAAGAATCGCGGGTGCTGGTATGAGCTGACGCAGAAGAGTCCCGACGTCGAACTCCTAGAGGACTGGAAATATGTAGACCACATGAGACGGGTAATTTCGAGAGCAAAATTACTAGTACCTTATCAGTAGTCCCGTCGTTGTTAGCGATAGTATGCAGCCTCCATGACATGGTCGTCAGCAATCGTATGTCAGCATCTCGGGCGTTAATACTTCCCAAATCTGGCCTAAACCTCTGCTCTGTTCTCCTCTCCTTCGTTATACCTGCAACTTCTGACAACGTTATTGATCGTATTCCACTCTTTTGCTTGCCACGACCTAGTTTGACGCGAAACCTGCGATCGGCGTCTGCTCGATCTGAGGATCTGCGGCTACTTGCTGTTGCCTACTGATGCTAGCGCTGAGTAGCCTGCGCGAAGATCAAAGAATACCTACAGAGACGCATATAGCGAGATTCATCCAAGTCGAGCGAGACGGAGAATACAGAAAGGCAGGAGGGGATTGAGACGAGTTCATCACTGCTCGATTCGATAACGTTGCTACGCCATCTTCACGACATATTCGTCCGAGAACCTGCGCCAAAGCGAAAATCCCCAATTGGGCGGAGAGCACACGACATCTGCTTCCACACGCGCGCATTCGAGTCGTCAACTTTCCCGCTTGCCCGCCCATTATTCGCTTGATATCGGTACGGACAAGGCCAATGCCTACTACAGTGCCTCGTTAGAGTCGTTCGCCAGTCACCACGACATCTACGAGACACTGCTCTGCGTCGCCAGCTGGACAGCTCACGAACAAGCACTTTTCGCTGCCATCACAGAGTCGTCCTGTAGGTAGTTGGACCGAGTGCGTCTGACAGAAGCTATCAGCAACGGTAATCATTACTCTCTTATCCCTATCCCTTGCCCGCGAAAACCCCCCCTCCCCTCCCCGCCATCCTCAATCATTTCCCACATCCCAAAGAAACCCACCTTGGCATTCCGCACGCAGTTGTTTTGGCACCCTTGTGTGTGCTTGGGAAGCAACGAGTCCGCTTTGCAGGCACGGCAGGCTACTATTGAGCTACTAGTGCAGAGCAGTACCTCGTAGTGTATCGCTCTGGTGGTCTGTAACTTATACTTCCTTGTACTCATCACTGCTAGAGTACTACTAAGTCAGTGTCATCCTCGTGGGCTACAGGGCTTGAGTGAGTGACTTGCCATACCGAGTTCCACCCAAGAGCAAGTTGTCCGCGTGGCATACTTCTGCTCTTTCTCATCACCAATGTGCTATCGGCTTGCTCGGTACTTGGGGATATTTCCGCAGTTCGCAAGACCCGCCACTTGGTTGTTGAAATCTCTCCTCTTCTGTCATTCTCTTTCGCTTTTGACAGTTTTTATCTGTTTCCTCTCCCCTCTGCTGTACAGAGTACACGCCCTACCCCCTGCTTGTTTCGCTACCCTCAATCTCTGATCGCCTCGCTCAGGTACGCATTTCCCGGCCAGTCCAAGCCAGAACTTTGTATCCGTTCCTCTTCCTTTTTATTTTTTGTTGGTCGTTGCCGCACTGCCTAACCTAGCCTAAGCGGAGGCCACAGCCATAATCCCTGTCAAGCTGGGTCCCGTTCTGCAATCCCATCCCATCATCCATGATAGTCCAGATTGCAAGATTTGCAGTCCTGGTTTTACTCGAGCGATACTGACTGATCCCTGTATAGCTCGTACAGGGCCTCTAGTCCGCTCGTCTTCAGCGCTTCGCCGACGCCCAACGCGCTGTTGCACACCCCCGAGGCTCTCCTCGAGCCCGCTGGCAGAGATTCGATTCAGAGCCAAGGCGCTCCCGCGCGACTTGTTCCGCACCCGCGGCGGTCCAGTTTTCCCAGCTCAACCCACCGACCTGTCCTGCGACCCCAGACAAATTTCCCCCTGCGCACTACCATCTCAGCTTTTCGTCCCACCCCGTCACCAGTCACCACTGGCCGCCCACCTCTCGACCGCGCTCCCTTTTGAGCTACCCGAACAATCCAATCTCTCTACTCCGTACCTTCGACGGTTACGCCCGCTGTATCTACGCCAACCTACCGCCACGATTCTGGCGCGTCGCTCCTTGACTTCGCCGGTGGCTGTCATCGTCTCCGACGTCCGTTGTTCGTTGTCCATCGTTTCGACGCTTACGACACCTTGCACGCATCGCTTGCCTCGCTTCTATAACCATAGCTCAGCTTTTCTCTACACGTACCCCGACTGATACCCTCCGTGACAAGGCGCATTGAAAAGAAGAAAAAAAGAAAAACCAAAACCAAGGCCAGCCTAGAGCCTGTACCTTGCGGCTCGCAATAAACTACACTGCGCCTCCGCCGGAGCTTTTCTTCGCTCACTTGCTTGCAGGGAGGCGCTCCCTTTTCATCCGAGCTCAACGCGTTGTGGTACCCGTCTCACTCCAAGGCCACGGGCCCATCGCAAGAGGCCGCTCCGCTGCATCCTCAAACTTTGCCTGTCCGCTATTCTACTTTGGGTCCCATCAGACAACATGGCGCCAATGAAGCCCCGTCGCAACAAGATTCTATCAGGTCCGTCTACTCTTCTCCTCTAATTGCTCCCTTCATGTCTTGACTTGCTCTCTCTTCCTCTCTCTTCCTCTCTCTTCCTCTCTCTCCCTCTCTTTCTTTTGCTTCCTCCATCGTCGAGTGTGATTACAAACCACCCCGGCCCTGATCATCCTTTACCGTCATCCCTACATCACGCCGACATCATATTCCCTCCTTTGTTTTCTCGCAACCGTGCTCGATTCTGGTTTTCAAGGCGACGCAGACGGCTGCCACAAGCAACGTCTAGCCGGCACTGCTCAAAATGGCCGAAGGTGAACTAATGAGGGTGTGTTCAGTTGGAGGCAATCCCGTCTCAGCCTTCTTGTCATGGAGACTTCAGGCAACCAACGCCTGCGACGTGACTTTGGTCTGGAAGTCGGGTTTTGAGCATGTTGCTCAGTATGGAATATCGTTCAAGTAAGTTTAGGATGGCAACGTTTGCTTGCGGAACTGTCGTACTTACCTTGGCATCTAGGTCAACAGTCTACGGCAACGAGCGATTCAAGCCTCGGCAAGGTATGTGTCATGCAATCCTTCTGCTGCTGATGATGTTCGATTGCTAACCATATGCATTGCAGTCGTCCGTAATCCCGAAGATGCCGTCAACCCCCAGTCAAGCCCTTTCGACTATGTCATTCTCTGTGTCAAGGCCCTGCCCGACGTTTACGACCTCGCCGCCGTCATCGACTCAGTAGTCACTCCTCAGCATACTTGCATCCTCATCAACACGACACACACTCTCGGCGTTGAGGCTGCCATAGAAGAGCGGTTTCCTACCAACGTCGTCCTCTCGTTGGTGTCCGGTGCCGAACTTTCGCAGCTTGGGCAGAGCGAGTTCGAGCATAAAGGTTCTACAGAAATTTGGGTTGGCCCCGCAAATAAGAACGCCAATATTCCTCAAGCTATCCAGGAAGATATGGCCTCAGCCTTGGCCATGACCCTCAGCACTGGACAAGTGGATTGCAAGGTAGCCCCTAATATTCGTCAGCAGCAGTACGAAAGAGTCATCGGGTATGTTACAACCCTTTGTCTGTCAGTTGATAATTGACCTAACCTGTAATCTAGGCCCATAGCCTTTCATCCTATCAGCGTCATCTTCGAAACGTCTAATCACGCCGCTCTTCTGGAGAAAGTAGGCGTCAAAGATATGGTGTCGGATGTTATTGATGAAATGATGCGACTAGCTGACGCGACTGGCTGCAAATTGGAACCTGGCTTTAAGCAGAAGACTATTGATGAGATGACGAAAAGCACAGGCGAGAGCATCATGTGGCAGGATTTCATTGCTCGGCGACCGATGGAAGTAGAGACCTGTCTGGGCTCTCCCATCAAGCTGGGCCGCGAATTTGGCGTCGCCGTTCCACGGATCGAAACGCTGTATTCAATCCTCCATCACCTTAATACCGCCAACCGAAACAAGCCCAAGGTTGTAGAGCCCGCGAGCATCGTACCCCCAGGCTCGCCGACTGCCTCACCCGTCCCCCGAATGCCATCACAGAACAGTCACCGTCCTATGATGAACGGAATGCCTAACGGAAATGGAATGCCCCCACGCGGGCCCCGACCAAGAAACTCGTCCAACATGAGCCAGGCCGGCATGCGCCGTGGACCCCCTCCGATGAACGGCGGGCCGCCCAACGGGTACGGTCGCCCTGCTCCTCCGATGAATGGCGGTGGCTCTCGGCAGCCATCAAGACGAGGATCCATGGAGGAGAGTAACTTGGAGGAATTCTCACACTTGGTGCTTTACGATGACATCCCCGAAGGCTCCGAGTCTGGGGAGCCCGCGGACGCCAGTCTTCGTGACCGAGAGACGCAGCTCCGCCAACGCGAAATGGCCCTTCGAGAGCAAGAGATGCGTATGCGTCGTGGACCGCCTCCCCCTTCGGCTTCTGGGCCTCGTCGCGGTCCCCACCCGATGCGGAACAGCAAGCACGCATTCGATGATGATGACGACGACGACGACGAGTATGTCGACCCTATGGCTAACCCTGCACCCCCGTTAATCGACCCTGACAACTTCGACATGATGAGTGTCACATCGAAAAAGAACCGAAAGGCTCCCGGCCCCACGGCTGCTCAGTTCCGCCGCAATCCTGATGACCTCCCACCACCTGCCGCTCGCGGAGGAAGATTCAGACCCAACTTCGGCCGCAACCGTAGCAGTCAAATGAGTCAAGGAGCCATGAGCACTGCTGATATCCTCGACGATCCCATGATGAGCATGACTTCCAACCGATACGGTGCGGTCGATCGTGGAGCCATGAGTGCGGGCTCGCGGGCTAACTCGCTGACTGCTTCGAGAATGGAGGACCTCCAGTATGGTCCTGCCCCCGGCGGGCCTCCCGGAATGAACGGAGCATATCCTCGACGAGCTAGTCAATCTCCAGGTCAGCCTTACAGCCCATCGATGCGAGGTGGCCGCCGCCCCTCCCCCCCTAACGGACACGGCCCTGCCATGAATGGGCGACCTTCCCCCCCGGACGGTGTTCGCCAGCCCGCTCCTCGGCATCCTCCAGGTCAAGGAACTTCAGTAGTACCACAGCAAGTGGAGCAACATATTGGGGTGAGCACCCTCCCTCACACTAAGCCTAGGAATGTTCAAAGTCTGACGGGTAGCGCAAGCGCTAGCGGAGGCAGTCCTGAATTCGGCTCGGATCCGTCAACACATAGCAGCCAGGGTAGCATATCCCAGCGTCCTCCGATAGGAGTGCGTTAGGCTTGTCCTGGTTAGCACGAAGGAAGACGAGACGCGGGATACACGATGCCGCCTCGAGTCTCTGCACATAACGGGTATCGCATGGTGCTGAGCCTACCATTACCGGATTAGATCCCAACAGCTCCTGCAAATCATTTTCCTTATCCATCTATAATTTGCCATTGTAGCCATACGACACGATCCCAACGAGGACGACACTCTCCTTTCGGTTTTCATACTGCCACAATTTTATATCTTAACATACGAAATGTCACGACCTCAGGCAACGGGTGACTTTGGGCTATTATTGGAAGATGAAGCCCTCATAATTCTTAAGGACTAGGCACGGTCCCGTACATAACACGAGCTTTGGAACGACCAATCACAAGTAACCTTTCTTCTGGTAATATCGCATTGGGATGGGAATTGAACCTCTTGATCTCCTCAGCATACACTCATGGGCCGTCGGGCTCCTCTGGCGTTCCGGCCTTCTTTCGGCGCTTTGCTTGGGCTCGGGAACCGTATCCCCAGACGCTGGCTAGCCTTTGCCGCAGTCGTTTGGAAGGGCGAGGAGTACAGAATGAGAAAGCGTTGGCGCTCCAGCATACCGATGTCACAACTATGGACGTTAGCTTTGAGAGATTCCGGTGTGCCACTGGAAGCCTGTAGCTTCCTTGCACCCCGGCTGTTCCAAGCATCCCAAATTTGTGTATCGGCTCCCACCTACACGCAAAAGTACGTGTGGTTAACCGGAGCGCCTACAAGCGAAGGAGGATTTATGACAGGCATCACTTTGTTTTGATGGTGGTATCACACACAAATTAGACTACGGACGGTTCTTTTGTTTCTTTCTGGCTATTCTCTTGTTCTTGTAGGTTGACTTCGGCAGCGATGAGAGACATTATGGACGAATGTTTGGGTGCAGGAGAAATGGCACACTTAGACAGCGAGTGTTAACGAAAGAGGAGGGCAAAGCCCGGATTGTTCAGGACATTGAGGCTGTAAGCGAAAGCAGTGTGATGTACGTCCATAGAACGAGGGGCGCGAATGCATTGCATTACATTAGGGTCACGAGATCCAGCGCATGACCTCGGCTTCTTCGAAAAGCGAGCTCCGTAATGGATACATTTTATAACATACGCTCGTCTCGCTGTAAATCAATATCGAGCTTTGAGGCTATCGCAAGCAAGCAAGCATCTTACAACGGACTTGGCTGCGCTGAGTTTGAATCGATCTTCCTGCAAGTGTCACATTAGAGTGTGGCGCATCATTGTTTACTTTGCAGTAAACATCGTCAGGCGCACGGGCCAATTATCACACAAGCCACAACCATCCATCAACAGCATAAGTCATAGGCCTAGCATTTGCTATCCAAACACTCGGGAACACTTTGCACAGAATACCACCACCTCTTTGTTATTACTTCGTGAGAGACTGGCTCTCTATCTGTGTTGATCAATTTGACCCAGAACCATTCGGGAAACTGCCTGTCGTGGATTGTTATTACATCCCCTTCGATTATCCTCACTAGATAGAGTACAACAATTTTCCAACGACGAGCGTGCAACTGCGACGGCCGAGAGCTTTCTGTCTCAAAACAGTAGGCTTCCGCTTGATTTTTATTTCACTTTCTTCTTCTTTGTTCTTTCTATTCGACTGCTCAGCTTGAAGCGAGAGCGTGTTGAGCAGGAGACCATGGCTACACGCAACGTGACCAGATCGCAGGTCCGACAGAGCATGGCAACGAGTGGAAGCGCCGTCAAGGCTCGACAGCTGGTGAGCGAGCCCCCCCTCCCCTCCTACCCAGCGCGTCTTAAGTCTTCTTGGACTATATTTTCGGGGCATTCTTGATCTTGAAAGTTGCGGGCAGTTCCTTGGTCTGGAACAGGGGGCTTATCAGGAGACATTCTAATATATCCTTTGTACAGGCGCAGCTCAACTCCCAGCTTGCGCAGCTATCGGCCAATCTATCAGACACTGAGAATCTACTACGCATGACGAGCGTGCAGGCTGAGGCCATGCGGGGTCTGGGGAGTTGGCATGGTGGATTGTAAGTTGCCGTTCTTTACAGAGTTGTGTCATCTTGATATTTCTATTCTTCGGGATCCGGTCCGCACTCCTTTTCCTCGCGACGGATTGTTTTCACGCGCGTGTTTGCTCTTTGCAGAGCTTTGTGAGAAGGAGGATGCTGACAGGTTTGGATGGTAGGTTCATGGCAGCAAGTAAAGTGTTGGGAGAAGAGAGTGTCAAGGAGGCTGGGCAACCAGGAAAGTGAGATTGAGAGTAGTGTTTTCGTGGGGGTTTTTTTTTTCTGGGGGAGGGGGGGTTTTCTTCTTCTTTTTAATAAGAGAATGGCGGTGTTACTATGAAGATGCACTTCTATATACTCATGCCATGTCATTTGTGAGCAATCAAGGGAAACTCGATCGAGTTTTGTAAGTATAGTCTCCGGCGCCATTCTGCAGTCTGGGATTGAGGGCAAATCTGAATTTTACTCTAGATCTGCATTATGTATATACTAGTCCGAAGTTATTCGTACTTCTATTCAGAGTTTGACACTCGAGATGAATTGCCAGTTCAGGAGAGATATCCTGCTACTGAGGGTATGGCTATCGACTCGGTGCTTCTTGTGAAATCCCGGCAGCGTTCAAAGCGGCCGAAAATCACCGGAACAGACCTGAGCGAAGCACCTCCATGCCGTTTTCAACAACTTGCTCACTTCAATGGGTCTTTAAATTAAGACGGCCGTCGCTTCCGCCTCGAGGATACACGTTTCCTTCCAGTCGTGGTGACACACGGAAATCTGATCGTGCCACTCTCCAGTAGGCTACACAGATAGCCGGTGCTAGACGCGCAGACAGAACGACGGATGTCTCTCAAGCTCTTGAGATGAGTGGCTCTGTTGGCAGTCAGAGCTGAATGAGACTCAGGCCGTCCATTCCAGGTACATGCACACCGTAAAGACAACGTCGTGACTAGAGAGTAGTGCTTGTCCACTGAGATCGTTAGTTCTGCGACGTTTGGACTCCGTGCTCCTGTCGAACTCCTTTTTTCGCGCGTTTTGCTGGCGTTGTCAATCATGACTCTGAAAATCGTTCTCTAATGGTGACTAGATAGGCAGGTCGTAAGGTGATATCGATAGCCTCACGTAGCAGATGATTGCTCCTCGGGTGCCCGTTGCTCGCCTTCTTGCGGTGCATCTTTTTGCATTTTCTGCTTCACCTGCTCTCGCTGCTCTCGCCTAAGTTGCCTTGGAGCGCTCACAGGATACCTCTTGACGTTATTACACGTATGGCACCGAATCGTAAGAACATCGGCCCACGGCTTTTTGCCCCCTCTGCTCGCATTTTCCACGGTCGAGCTGCAGGTCTGGCCTTCAATCTGAAGAGTATCGCAAAGCTTGCAGATGTTCTGCTTCATGGAAGAGCTCTGACGAATCTGAGCCTTGAGAGTCACCGCCCGAAGTCCAGAGATCATTTGTCGGGACATGTTGAGCATGGCCTTTTGTTGATTGGGGGTTGGCGCTGAAACACTGTGCTCTTGGCGTGTCGTTGATGCTGTCGCCAAGGCATCTTGAGTCGCTTGTTGTTGGCGAGTCAAGTATGTTGCCGCTTGGTAGAGATACGATGCCCGAGAGTATATGGGACGGTTTTGAACGCCCTGGAGACCTTTGGGTTTAGCCATTGAGAAGTTCCGGTCGAACGTCGTCTATAGATCAGCTACCCTCTATACACCGAGAAAGCTGTGAGAACTCAGTTAAACTACAAAACAGAAGCTTTTCAAATGATACAGTCTTCGGCTGGGATACTCTGCACTGTGGACACTGTACAAGGTTACGCGCCAGGAGCAGGCGCGTATGTCACGTGAAAGAAGATTCGGCGCACGGACTTGTTCTGCCTGAGGGCGCAGTGCGGCTCTTGCTCACGCCTGCCTTCTGTCAGCTCTCCCTCCCTCCACAGCCTCAACAAACCTCTTTCAAGTCGGCCTTGGAACGAGTCACTTGAGTTCTCGCTCCACCAACCTTATTTCTCCAAGGTTCAGCGCCTTTTGTTTCGTCTCAGCTTGCGTCTTATACGCTGCAAGTTGATTTTTTTTCGTCAATCAGCCGACGCCAGGAGTCGCATTCTGTCACCTCTTGCGCAGCCTTGTTTACTATCTTCGGACGGCAATCGCCACAACTCTTCTCATTTAGCCAACCCTTGGAAGCTTCGACAACATGTCTCACGAGGAGGATCTCATCGACTACTCCGACGAGGAGATCGGCGCCAACGAGACCGAGGCTACCACCTCGAACGGCAAGAAGGGCGAGCTCGCCGCCGGCAATAACGTCGACAAGAAGGGCAGCTATGTCGGTATCCACTCGACTGGTTTCCGCGACTTCCTTCTGAAGCCCGAGCTGCTTCGCGCCATCGGCGACTGCGGTTTCGAACATCCATCGGAGGGTCAGTCCTGAACTTCTAATACATAAGTCATCAAATCCCCTCCCTTCAAGCGTCCGTCCATCTCGCAAGCCATTTCGCAAGCCAAGAAAGAGGGAGAAAACGTCATCGTCGTTGTTTCTGTTGTTATCGTTGTCTTGAAAAGAACTATCACGGTTACCAAATATCGAAGGCGGAACATGGTGGATCTGGAAATGGCCCATCCATCATCCGACAGGAGTGCACCACTGGAAACGTGGCCTCTTGTATCCTACAACTCGAATGTCGAAATATCACGCGAAAGCGGATATGGCATGAATGGTTGCTGCGAACGGATATCAAGTTTCGGAAGATAGGGGTAAAATGCCAGGGCCTTCATTGTCCCTCAGGTTAAGAGGTGGCTCTTGACAAGAGTCGCTTGAGGACATAAGACCCTCGGTCCCGGCGATGGGTTTGGCAAGCCCAAACACAGCCTTCCCTTTAATCTTTGGCCTAGAGGCTGCGAATTACTCAACTCGGCTGAAATGCGACGATGGACGGATTCTTGACTGCGTACCCGTCGTTCGTTGCCTATTTGCAAAACACTATCTAACATCGGTTCCATCGACAGTCCAACAAACCTGTATTCCTCAGGCCCTTCTTGGTGGTGATATCATTTGCCAAGCCAAGTCTGGTCTTGGAAAAACCGCCGTCTTCGTTCTCGCAACTCTTCAGCAGGTGGAGCCCGTCAACGGCGAGGTCTCGGTTGTCGTCATGTGCCACACCCGTGAACTTGCCTACCAGATCCGCGACGAGTACAACCGCTTCAGCAAGTACATGCCCGATATCAAGACTGGTGTCTTCTACGGTGGTACCCCAATCAAGCAAGACATCGAGACGCTCAAGAACAAGGAGACCTGCCCTCACATCATCGTGGGTACTCCCGGTCGTCTTAAGGCTCTCGTCCGTGACAAGGCTCTCCGACTCGGAAGCGTCCGCATCTTTGTTCTCGACGAGTGCGACAAGATGCTTGACCAGCCTGGTAAGTTTCTCCGGCTGCGGTTCCAGAAGTATTATGCTCATACGTGATTAGACATGCGTACCGATGTTCAGGATGTCTTCCGTGCCACTCCTCAGCAGAAGCAGGTTATGATGTTCTCGGCTACTCTGTCCGAGGAGGTCAAGCCTATCTGCCGAAAGTTCATGCAGAACCCCACTGAGCACTACGTCGACGAGGACACCAAGCTCACTCTCCACGGACTTCAGCAGTACTACATCAAGCTGGAAGAGAAGGAGAAGAACCGCAAGCTCAATGAGCTTCTTGATGACCTTCAGTTCAACCAGGTCATCATCTTTGTTCGTAGCACTGTCCGTGCCACTGAGCTCGACAAGCTTCTTCGGGAGTGCAACTTCCCCTCCATTGCTGTTCACTCTGGTGTCAGCCAGGAGGAGCGGTATGTTTTGGCCTGCCTGCTATAACTAACAAAGCAAGAGACTAATTAATGTGTAGTATCCGCCGTTACAAGGAGTTCAAGGAGTTCAAGAAGAGAATTTGCGTTGCCACTGACGTCTTTGGTCGTGGTATCGATATTGAACGTATCAACTTAGCTATCAACTACGATCTGTCCAACGATGCCAGTTCATACTTGCACCGTGTGGGTCGTGCCGGTCGTTTCGGTACCAAGGGTCTTGCTATCTCCTTTATCAGCTCCGATCAAGACCAGGAGGTACTCAAGGAGATCGAGAAGCGATTCGAGGTTGCCCTTCCGTAAGTTGCATCAAACATTACCGACCCGCGTCAAGTGAATCAGCTAACAGCATCGCAGCGAGTTCCCCAAGGAAGGTGTCGACGCCAGCACTTATATGGCGTCCTAGGCTATCTGCGTAATCGCCATGTTGCCATTTTGATGGTTTCTTTCGCTATCGGTTCAGGTACTTGTGGGAAAGGGTCATCTGAAAACACCAGAATATGAGAAAATTGCAAAAGGGATTTTGATATTGTGTAGGGTACTACTGTGAATGAATTGACAGCTATTGTGGGAACTTTTACATCTTGATCGTTGTGTCATATTGCTATACTTTTGTCCGTATCTCCTCATTCCCCCCACAGCAACCGGAAGTCCATCAAGACCAGCGATGTCTGCTACCCTACAGAAATGAGATTATTACAATGGGGATATGAGCCAACATCGTCTTTGAGTCACGTTTCGGTACGTTATAGAATGTTAAAGCTCGTATCGGAAGTCAAACCCTCTCGTATCTTGTAGCGATAGGCGCGCATGCTACAATGTAGGTATGGTGTGGAGAGGTAAGCTCGGTGCATTGATTTCGAGGCTCTGGTCTCGCCCTCAAATGTTCGAGAGCATCCACATTAGGCAACGATGTTTAGATAAGTATGCACAGATGTCGTGAAGAGGCACGGTCATGAAACGATACTGCGAAGAGAAGCAGTAACTTGGGTTATGCGTCATCTAGAGACCAAAGCAGTCAAATGCATGATATGGCGAACAAGAGGAATGCATTCGCAGTTTGCCGTTACGAAGTAGTGGTAGCAGACGGGGGCATACACTACGTGTAAATCACCGACTGGCGCTACAACGTCGAACCAAGGATGATGCCTTTGTAGCCTCGAATAGCACGGCAGTAAAAGATTGAGGCATTATGATGCCCACTGTCCTGGGCTTCACCTGCACGCCAATAACAAGAGAATGCTGCTGTTGTGTGGTGCGCCTGGCTCACAACCTGGATGGACTAGTGATTACCGTGTACAGCAACGTACAGCGGGAACGACATCCAGTCGCGCAAACATGTCTGCGACGGCTGAAATGGTCTGAATGTACAGAGTTCTGCGGGTGATGGCGGCGGGGTGGTGGCACGATTCCCGGCTGGAACCGTAAAACCGACCAGTTTCTATGTCACGCTGTGAGAATGAAATTTCCATAGGTTCCAACCAATTTTCTAGATGCAGCTGCATCTTTCGAGATTGTTCCTTGTCTTCACGTGAATGTCAGCTCACCCGAGCACCACGAGACCGGAGGACATCCGACTCCAAATAGAACGCAGCAAGTATCACCACCGCGTTGTCTCTGACGCTTGTCACGAATCTCCAGGCAGGGCTGACCAAGTGGGATCGTGGCTTCATCTGTCCTCCCGTGATTACAGAGTGGGCTCTCCCCCGGTTTCTCGTGCGGCCAGCCCGATTGCTCGCTGACCCCCGATAACAAGAGCATTGTACGGATCTCGAAGGTCACGTACCTTGGATTGGCTTGCTATCTATGCACAGCATTTGAGTCATTCTGAGTTAATGCCCAAGAAGGAAACTGTGGTGGCCAATGATAGGCACGACGTAAGGTCTCTCTGCACAAGATGAACCCAACCCCTCTCTCGGTAGATGGATGCAAAAGCTCATGGTGAGACGCCACGAAGAACTGGTTTCCCCTCGTAGGTGAGTACGGAGTCATTCTGGGCTGGCTTTCTTAATTCCCTATTAGGATGTCATCATGTGTATGGAGGCATCTGCCTCGTTCCTTGGAGTCCGAACTGCGTACCGTCATGACTTCAAAGCGCCAGAGAACTACGTACTGACTGCACAGTAGCACTCAGCCATAGACTGGATGCTCGCTTCAGCCGACAGAGGAGAGTGCGAAATGTCCACTCCCAGCCTGTTAAGCAGCCGGTACCTGCCGGAGAGGGAGCACACTAGCTCCACTTCTATTCTGGTCTGGTGAGGCGGTGGCAGCTGAGGTAATCTTTGTTCAGCAGCAGCTACGTCGCGGTAGCCAGTCATCAGCTTTGTTGAAGCGATGTGTTTATCCGCTTGTGGGGCAGCCTGTCCAGCGAGCGGTAGAGACCAGTACATGCAGTTTCGAGCTCGCGTTATGGACGAAGGAGATTGATACGGCACAGCCTGCGCAGCTGCAAGATGCACGGGCCAGCAACAGTGAGATTGTGAGGCAATGATTGTGAGGGACGGACGCGAGGGATCAGAGACACTGCTGCAAGTTCTAGGAGATGGCGGCCTCGTAGAACTGTTTGATCATGCTCAACTGTACTGATCGGGACGGTGCATCGACATATGAAAACTCTTGACGCCTGGGTTTTCGTGGGTACGTCATCTCGAGTGGCTATGGTATCCAAAGTGTTCTCCTCCAATATCTTAACGCTAGGTGAAGGCTCCGGAAGATGTTCTCGACGTTGGTGTCGCTGATGCCAATGTACCATACTAGTGCTGGAGAGACGAGACGCTATCCATTAGCCTACTGCCCAGAGAACCATTCGAAATAACTCCGACTTTTTGGGAAATGAACATGGAAAAATGCCGTCAAGTAATTACCTATTCTAGACTCATGACGGGGAGACGGACAAGAGCAACCATTCGGGGTTCCGGAGTAGCTCGAATCCGATGATGAAGCCAGTCTGGGAGACCGAATATTGCGGAGCCTACCTACGACGTAGACTCGAGAAACCCTCCCACCAAGCTTGTCATCACCCTTGATCGGCCATGCTCTGTCTATTCGAAACGAGTTTTGCGTAATGCGACTCTGCTCGTCAGAAGTTTGTTAAAGGAGGACGAAGTAGTAGCACGGGCAGGTAATCTACAGTAATGCCTCAAGATGATCTCTGACCCTGACTTGAACCAACTGCCGAGGCATTCACCATAATATCGTCTGTCAGATCGTGTGTTACGGATGATTAAAGTACTACCGCTCTTGCACCCTTCATTCGACGCTGCTGAATTTAAGAAGCCGTCTAATTGGCTTCTCCCCGGCTGGCGACTTCTGTGGCAAGAATTGTAGGATCAAGGTTTTCCATTAAGCCCAGATCAGAACCTGGCTGGGCCGGGCACCTCATCCAATGGCTGATACTGTGCTATCGCAGTAGTGTAGTTGCCCTTTTGCCAAAGGAATTTAGAAGGCTTGATTGACTGGCAGTCGACGAACTCGAGTGGCGCGGTCAAGAACGAGTCCAGAGCTCACGAAGTAAAGCTAGTAGCTTTCCTAGCCATCTTGTGTGAATTCATCACGCACAAATCGGTAGTGCCGGGATTGTTTGATTGTTTGATGAAGCTTCTTCCCCTTTCAGTATGCTGTTTCATAGCTGCGACGAACACAACATGTCTTATTCGGCTTGACTACCCGCTTGCTCTGTAGGTTGAATAGGGGGGGGGGCCTTGTGATTCAACTCAGTAGCGCAGAGTCTGTAAAGCTTGCCATGTTGAAGATCTAGTCGCAGAAGATCGCCTCGAGGCAATGAGCGGCGAGATTTGGGTGTTGTGAAAAGAACTTGACGGCATAGGCTAGCTTGTGAAGCGGTACATGTTAGTGTTATGTGAGTTGGCGGTGGCGGAGGATGTGGAGGCGGATTTGAACTTGGCGAGGTGGAGGAAGCTGCGACAGGCAGCCAGACCGTCTTCACTCAAGTCAGCGCAGGAGCAAAAAATCCCATCTCGTGTTGACGCTGCGCATACACTGGCCATTACAAGGCGATACTGGTATCTCTCGCATTATTTGTTCAACTGTGTCCGTCGAAATCTACTCGGTAGTTGCGTACACCAACTACAACCTCCCTTGCGAAGGTGCTATGTAATCCCATCTCAACGGATAAGCAGAAGTTAGTCAAAGGCTTGAAAGGGAACTTTCGGAACTTCGAGGCAAGATCTGTCCTGAGAACAGCAAGGGGTTGACTGATACGACAGGGGCTCGGAATGCACGAACTGGTTGGCATTCGTGGAACGGAGGGACAAGTAAGTTGGAGGAGAATAGATAGGCAGAGCGATCTTGTCCTCTATCCTCAGAGAGCCCTTCTTGTACTAGTACGTAATTCGATATACTTTGACCGCATTGCAAAGCCGTGGGCTCGTATCGTGAATTTGAAGCCTGCTGTCCCCGGATCGCAGCGATTTTTCTTTGTCCCGAAAAAGAAGGAAAGCATGACTTGGAACAGCTTGAAAGAATGAGCATCTTCAAACTGTGTTCCCAATATCTTGTCCATCTTTGCCTTGTGTTTCCTCTGCATTCGTGCATTCGCGCTTGTCTGCACCGCGTTGCATCTCCTCTAGCCATCCTTGGTTCGCAGGATTTCCAGCTGATACTTGAGTGGCTCGCAGGGACTTTGCCGACCCACCAATTCCATGACCATTGTCTATCGCCTGAGGCAGCAATGAATACTGTCAAAGCCCGCTGTTTGACGTGCTAAAACTGCCCTGTGCTTCCCTCTCGATCAGCCAGTAGCGAGCGAGGATGCAAAAGAAGGGGGGTGGGAAGTCGCCATGGAGAGGGGGCCGCACGCTGAGTGGCTCGATCCAGCCAATCATACGTAACCAGATTGCAGACACGCCGCAGCCGTCGGGGGCGCGGATGGCCGGGGTTTGGCCTCAGTGGGCTCAGCAGGCGGGCACTGTCACTGGTCGCTGGCTGAGGGACTTGCTCTACGCTGGCTCTTACTGGCTCTCGCTGGCTTCTTCCTCTGGCAGAGACCACAAGGGACCTACGGCAGAATAGCACAGAGGCCAGAGCGAGGCATGAGGGCGCTCCCTCAAAACTGTGTCATGGCCCGCCCTGCTCAACCTTCGTGATTCCTCCCTATCGAACTGCATCGTCGTCGCCATGATGTTCGATTACGCCCTCTAAATCCGCCCCAGCGACTCTTCGAAGTCTGCTCCGGTTGTGTATCTCTCCACTCTACCGCGCACTCTTGTCTGATTACCTCGTCTTTTATTGTCTAATCTCAGCAACACTCTCAACTCCCTGTCTCGTCAGCAGCGGCATTCACTTGCACTCTGTTACCTTGACTCTCTCTCAGCAAGCACGCACTCTCAGCAAGCTGACCCTTCTTCCGACCCTCAACAACATCCACCTCGAAAGTCTAGCACCAGGCTGCACAGCACAACACAGCGCAGCAGCGCCAACACAGCCCGGTCCAGTCCACTTCGGCCAAGGCTTTCCCCGATACCCAGTGCCCACTCTCAGCCTAATCGAAGCCCGCCCAGACCACAATCCCAGCACGGTCATACGCTGCCTCAGCGCCTGACTTGTCCCGTCTGGCCACTGACTGATAGCGCTGAGTGACTCGGTGTCCTCCCCCACGCAACTCTCCGGACTCGCTGTTCGGGTGTTACTCACGTCACCAGGTTGCCTTCTCTAGGCATCGTCACCTCTTACCATATTTTCCTCAGTCTCTGTTACTCACATTCTCTATACTTTTATTTTTATTTTTTGTGTCATTTATCCCTTCTCTTCAGGCTTCTACTCTTCTTCGCCACCACACCGTGTGTTACAGGGCTCTTTACAGCCAGGCTTCCGCCACGCTCTCCGAGATCGCCAACTGACAGCCACCTGCCACACCCACCCTGCGCGGTCATTGCCTGGTTCGCCACCGTGCAAAAGAGTCACAATCACGCTAGGCTGTCACCACCACCCAACGCCTCTCACCTCGCCCCTAAGGCCACATTAAAAGAGTCACCTTTGGTTCTGTAATAAGTACCCTTAACTCCTGGGTCATCCTTCCCCAGCCACACAGTCAACTAGTTGCACCTATACGTCCCTGCATATCATCACCGACCGCTTCACCAACGACCTTCATACCTACTTTCGATCTCGACTATATCCTACCCTCAACTAAGCGACAACTCCTCGGTTCGATGGTCGCCTTGGTCTAGGTCGGCTACTCGATTCACACTCTTTCGAGCTTCGAAGCATAATCGCAATGCAGTTTACGAAAACGTACTTTCTCCCAGTCGCCGTCTCCGCTTTGTCTTCCGGTCTTGTCCTCAGTGTATTCAAGTCGCATCTCGACTCTCTCGTCTAAGACGCTTGCTTACTTACACCAACGGAATCGTTTCTCTTCAGCACCACTATATGCTGTTGGGGAGCTAGCTTGATCGACTCGGATATTCGCGAAATTGTTACCGCTTCAAACCACGACTTGATTGGTTTGATATTGCCTTGACGGCGACTGGATCATACATCCTGGCTTGAACACTTGCTCAAGCCTCAGCTACAAATACCACCCTTCAATATGAGGTGTGACGCGCAAATGTCGCCCACTCCCATCCCTGCCACCCTCTATGCGCCCTACCACCCCTCTCTAGCCTTGTCGGCCTCTACCTCTACCACCTCCGTCTGGTCCGACACCTCCTCTCAATCCTCCGACGATACTGCCCTCTCCGACTCGTGTGACTCTTTTTGCTTGTCTAAGCAATCAAGTACCATTGAGCCGGCCCTCAACTACCGCCATCAGGCCCCGAAGCCTCGATTCGAGCCTGTTCCCGTTGACTTGCGCCAGAACCCCCGGCGCACTTCCAACGGTCTCAACGGCCGAGCCGCATGCCCCCCGGCTCTAGTCCGACAGTCGGATCGCAAGGTCAACTTTGTTGATAGCCTTGTCGGTATGTAATATCGACAACTCTCCGTGCCTGTTCAGCTGCTTAAACGTTTACCCCTGCAGATTCGTCGACTCAGATTGTCGAGGCCATTTGGCCCCTCTCCTCGGCTGTCTGCCGAAGCGAGCTGGGTAGCAAGGCCGTCTTGCCGCTGCGTACCTTCATCCAGGAGACCTTGCGCCGCTCGCGGACTAGCTACTCGACCCTCCAAGTCGCTCTGTACTATCTGGTTCTGATTAAACCTCATGTGCCTCAGCACAGCTTCACGGAGCAGCCCCATGACCGCCATGTTGATCGCGCGCTCCAATGCGGCCGACGCATGTTTCTCGCTGCCCTGATCTTGGCTTCTAAATACCTTCAAGACCGCAACTACTCTGCTCGAGCTTGGAGCAAAATCTCGGGGCTCAATACCCAGGAGATCAATCAGAACGAGATTGCCTTCCTGCTGGCCGTCAACTGGAAGCTGCATATCGCGGACGATGTCTTCCAGCGTTGGACCGACATCGTTCTCAAATATACACCTCCCCCGAGTCCTCCTTCGCCCGGAGGTATTTCGCAGATGATGTCTCAGCAAGTTGCCGATTGGAAGCAGATCATTTTGGGCCTCAACCCCGAGCTTACCAACCTTGCGGGTCTGATCCCCTCGGCGCCCGTGATGGCTAGGTCTTCCGATCTTTGCGCCTCGTCGCCTCGCAGCATCCTCAACCTGCCGCAGGAGTCACGCAAGGCTCTTACCCAAGTCTCAATCGATCTTCCCGCGCCCAGGTCCTACGCTTCCCCCATGGTTATGGAGCCATCACCTTCAAGTGTCTGCACTCCTGGCCGCGTGGCTCCTGCGATGTCTTTGCATTCGAACCATCGACCTACTCCGACAAGCGCAATGTGCACTCCTGCTGTGAGTGCCACTCCTACTTGCAGAAGCTCTGCTATGGGCATGGCTATGGCGCAGGCCAGCAACGCATGTGCGTCGCAGTTCCTGGATCGTGTTCCCATGTCTACGTCACCACAGAACTTTTGCTCTGTTCGTCGATCTTCTCTCGCCAACTCAGTTTCGACCGCGTCCTCACCCGAATCGATGATCTCGGACTCGTCGCGTTCTTCACGTTCTTCCTCTATCTCATCTGCTTCGACTCTCGCTAGCGCGACCCTCAGCGGAAAGCTGGGCATGCCGTCGCGATTCCGAGCCCCGAAGCTGTGCAGTGAGAGGTTAAGCCAGAAGCCGACGATCCCTTCGGTTCCCGAGGACTACGATGAGTGCTGTTTCACGTCCTCTCCAGAGTCTTACACCGGCCCAGTCGGTAAGCTCGAGGATTTGTCTGCGGACTCCCACATGACAAGGCGAGTGCAAGATTACGACAGCATGGCTTGCGACCCCGCGTCTGATGCCGCACGAGCCCTTCAAGAGCTGCAGAACTATCGCGGCAATGCCGTCCCTGCAAAGACAGGTTCCAAGCGAAGCCGGCCCACATCAATGGACAATTCTCTGCACGAGAATGTTCGTGTGATGCTTGGCGGTCGGCATCGTTCTTCCTCGCAGTACCCAGCTTGGCCCAACACACTAGTCCGCTCGAGGACTGCAACCTCAGACCCGAATCCCCAGATTCCCATCCGCCCCAGCCTTCCTGGCTCGAGCAAACGTGTCTGCTGCTCTGCTGAGGCAGCTCAAGGATACGAATCTTCGTCAGTCCACCCTGCCATTGGAATTAGAGCACCGGGAATGTGGGACGGCATTCTGAACTGAATCCTACACCAATACGTTGGAAATGGTCAAGATCTACCAACATGATACCCGTCGGCTACCGATACTCCCAACCTTCTTTGACCACGTAAGTAGAACATAGTCAACTTCAAGACTCCTTTTCTTTGTCGAGAATTGAAATTTGGGAAGCGGGAATGAAAAAGCAAAACTTCTTCTACCGGGCTTTGTCGCCACCATTCGGGCCTCAACATTGTCTATAATTTAAAACCCAGGTGGTCCTCAGAGCTTCGGCCAAAAGCGTGTCCTTGCTGGATCATATAGGACCAGGCATACGAAAGATAAAAGAACTAAGGCGGCAAAATTCATCTACTACAAAGAGATGGCGGCGGTGGGTAATGATGGCTGTGTGGATCTTGTATGACTAGGACACTCTTGCGAGTTTCTGTTTTAACGTGCGTTGACTTTTTCCTTTCTTGGTTTTTTTTTGTTTTTTTGCATTGTTTCTGCTGTTCCTATCGAGGACACAGGAGAACCCTGAAGCCCATAGGTTATCTTGCGGATTAGCGAGAGGGATCGGACAAGAGGAGTAGTGGGGTTTGCCTTCGAAGATGAGTGGATATGGCGTTTCTGAAGGACGAACAACTATCGGAGCGCCGTGTCTTACCACTAGGTGGAGCTCGATCTTCTGCATCGCTAGGAGTTCAAGTTGCCCCCTTTTTTTTTACTACAACCAAGAAGAAAGGTCTGGACAAATCTTTTCATGTTGTTACATGACCAACAAGCCAAGGCTCGACAGCCCACTCGGCCTCGTCAAAGCAGATACAGTTCCCGAGAACCTCCGATGGCCATTGCGAAAGCGGACTCTTGACAAAGGAACTCGAAGAACCGATCTGAAATTCAGTGAGAGCGATGACGCTATGGCGAAATCTAACAGCTAGCTTGAAACAGTCCTTGTGATAGTGGACTCGCGATGCTCTGTCATTCTCTGTGGATGAAGCCATAGATGACAGAAGCCTCTGCGAGGAAAATAAAGCACGAATATCTATACCATTACGATGACCAACTTCCTTCTCTGACATTGACATTAGACCTTTACTGATCGTTGCGGGGTTTCTGTTTGCTACATTACGTATTCAACTCATGCGGCTGTGAAGACCGGATGATTTCCAACGAAGCATGCACGACACCCGATTTCACCACGTGAGAAAGCCACGATTGGGTGTTGTTGATTTGATATACTATCTATTCTAGGTTTTCCCCCTTCAATTTAAGTACGCCAGATCAGGCATCTCACTAAGCTGACCAGGTCTAGTCTCATATTCCCCACCACCTGCGGCTCAAGGCAGACAAGAAGCTGGGAGAAGCCTGGGATAATCCTCTAGGTCCAGGCGCTCGCTCTTGTATGGTTGGTGAGCGCTAGGATGATTTCGCGTGTAGGTCCCGTGGTTGCGTGACTGACTTGAGCGAGTGTGACTCATTTCCTCTGAGCGTGAAAGCCTAGACCAGCTGCTGAGGTCCGGGAGCTTCCCGAAATGGGTAACCGACATGGCCACGCGAGGTGGGAAGTGGGTTCATGTTGGCGACTTGACATGTAAGACGATCTGACTGCAGCAGCGTTTCTCCATGCATTACATGATGGAATAACTTGCAGTCTCTGAAGCTGGCAGATTGGGTTTTGTGGCTGGTCCAGCGGGAGGGGAGGTACAGGGGGTGCGTTATGTTTCTGAAGAACACAGATGGTGTAGAACAGCAATGCATGCTGATGCCGAAAGAGGAGCCAGGTCGATTCTCAGCATGTAGACCTGATTCCGCTAACATACTGCTCCTAGACCTCCCTGGACCGCATGTGTACGTAAGACTCATGGATCGAACTCTGGAGTGCGTTGCTCACACCATCTAAGACGACCTCTGCTACCGGATCATCTTCCCTCAGCACTCGAAGTTGGATGCGCTGTATCTCCACGCGCATGATATCCCTCGGCAAGCCATGATAGAACCAAGTGGAAAAGAGACAACTGTAGATAAAGGGGTTGGGAGTCGTCGCTTCCAAGACGCCATTGCGCAAACCGGTCAAGCGATCTTCCCACGGCGGCCTGGCGTTGTCATCTTCATAATCCTCACAGCCAAGCTGGATGCCACCGCGGGTGAGCCAAAACAGACGCCGCTGTTGCTCCTCGTCCCACGGGCCCGTGATGAGCTCTCTCGGAATCGCAGCCTTGGGGTGGACGTCCCGAGTAACACCCGTGCTCGGAAATTTTAGTTTGTGACGGGGCTTCCGCGCGGGAGCTATCTCATTCTGGCTGTAGTATTTATAGTCGCGCTCGAAGCTGGTCCGAATGTCAAGCGGATCAAAGTCGGTGGGCGAGCTCGGATCCTGGATGTCGTGAAACCCCTTTGATGGGTAGTAACGGCCACGCGCGTACCGGCCTGCCCAGGTCTGCTGTGCTTGCAGGATGAAGTCAATGTCAACCCAGGGAAGCTCGAGCAGCGCTGACTACGAGGAGTTGTTAGTACCTGTTCTGAGAGGGGTGTGTGTGTGTGTGTGTGTCCCAGGGGCAGTCCGCGACGCCTGAATCGGAGAGGTGAAGGGGGTACATACTTCGAAGACAGGATCTCCGTCTACGATCTCCTGGTGAGGGAGTTCCCATCTTGGCCCCTTGACGACATCCGGGTGAGTAGGGATCCCGAACCCCTGATGCCACGTATCGTGGAAGGCCCACACGAAGAGACGGAGAAGGGTTGCCCGGCTGGAGAGCTTCGCTCCGAGGAGTAAACCTGCCCGTGGTAAGGCAAGGTTACCGCTGTAGAGGAAGATCTTCTCCAGAGTCTCGGCCGGGAGAGATTCGATAGTGGCACGGCTTCTGGTGGAACGAGACTTCAGGACAGTGGAGAGGGAGCGCCGCGACTTCTTGGCACGAGGTAGGACTGTGTCGCCGGCGGGTGATGCGATGTCGAGGTTGTTGAGCTTGGCGAGGGCAGAGGGTGGTTTCGTCGAAGGTCGATTCCGTTTACCCCGGACGCGTACGGGTGTGAGACTCATCGCGGCGGGATGAAGGGGAATGTAAGGCTAATAGGCGAACGAGTGAGGCGAAGCTTGATGAGAAAGGCGGGAGAGTCAGTCAGCCCTGCGGAAGCCCAGATGACATGACAAAATCCAAAACGCGTCTGCAGGTGTGAGACTCATACACAAGCAGATGGATTGTATGTGTTTCGATAACAAGAGCAGAAGATACGGTCAACGAAGCACGTTTGAAGTTTGTATCTGAGATGGTAAGGGATTCCGGTAAGTAAAAAACCTAATTCGGTCGGTGTAAGTGAAGCTTTTGAGAACGACTTTTCATCAGAGTCATGAGCAACGGACGAGTGCACTACATACCTTGGTGTGGGATATATAGCGTCTACTATATAATCTAGATTAGTGTAGTGCTTTGCTCTCTCTTAGAATCATGAAAAAATTGGTCATGAAAGAAGATTCCGAAGACAGCAAATGATATATTGAGAGTTTATGGAGTTTATGAAGTTTATGGTTATGGAGGTTGATGATAGAGTTGAGATTGACGAGCCGATGGCCCGTGCGCTGCGCCGTGATCCCGACTTGTAGTTAAAATTTCGGGCCAAGAAACGACCTGTTACAGGCCCCGATACCGATAAGCCATTTATTAACGCCTCCAAGACCAAAAAAAAATAAAAGTAGGGTTGGGCGACGTAACAGCATCGCGACAATCTATCTATACGTACATGCCCTGTGTCGCCGAGAGACACCTTTCATTCTCAAATTGAAACTTTTCATTCTTCGTTTCGAAGCGCATTCACCATATGCTCTCGAGCCGAACTAAAGCGCGCAAGAAGCCCCCCTTACGGAGCGACAGAGATGCACTCTGCTCTGCACGTCCCGGTGCCATCGCGCAGTTTGTTACGATTTTTGCGATCGCAATCCGAGACGGCTTTTGTCACCTCCAGCCATTGTCATGGTCATGGTCATGGTGCGAATGCGATAGCTAGCTCGACGAGTCTTTGCCGACGAACACGATGTCCGACGACGACAACGACAACGACTTTGACGACAACTTCTTCCGCAAGGCGAAATGCGAGACTGACGTCGTCCAACTGTGGTGGACAACGTGAGCCCACTCTGCAAGCCTCGATCCTCAACCTCCAACCCGTGCTGAGGCGCTTGAGCGGGCGTGGTGGCAACTTCGCCCACAAGACGGTAGACCCGAGGTATGCTGCGCGCAGGTGGTTCGGCTCCGGAGGCGAGGGCAAGGAGCCGGCCATGACCTGGCAGGAGCGGTTATGGGGAAGTTCTGCGCGCAAGGGCGTAAAGTCCCTGAAGCCAGATGATCTGCCATCTCACGATGAGTACAGCGAGGGTACCACGAACATCTTTGCTCATCGAAGGGCTATGGCGGCCAAGGCGGCGTCGGAGCCCAGGCTGCGATGTACAGAGGTCGACGAGAATGGCAAGGTGATTCTCGTAGATGGCGAGTTTAAGAAGACGGAGTTGATCGCCAAGGTACGTGTGACGGAAGCCGACATGTCTTCCTGTGATTAGAGTGCTTACTGGTGGTGGTGGTGATTGTAGTACGGCCTGCTCCCTCGAGATCTGCGAAAAATCGACTCATCGACCCTGCCACACATCCTCGTCCGCCCCTCCGCTATCTTGCTCAACTTGCTCCATCTCAAAGTCCTCATCAAGCACGATCGCGTCCTGCTGTTCGACATCTACGGGTCAAAGACGTCCTACCCGCAGTCCGCCTTCATGTACGATCTACAGGGCAAGCTACAGCAGAAGACCAACTCGCAAACCTCGCCAGGTTCCCCAGGCTCGTTGCCGTACGAGTTCCGCGCGCTCGAGGCGGTGCTCACATCCGTCACGTCGGAGCTCGAGGCCGACTTCGAGGCCGTGCGGGAGCCGGTCGTGCACATCCTCAGCGAGCTCGAGGACGACATCGACCGCCAGAAGCTGCGCGTCCTGCTCATCTTGAGTAAGCGCGTGAGCATGTTCGAGCAGAAGGCGAAGCTGGTGCGGGATGCTATCGAGGAGCTGCTCGAGGCGGACGATGACCTTGCGGCCATGTATCTGACAGAGAAGGCGCATGATCTGTACAGAGGGATGGATGACCACACCGAGGTGGAGATGCTGCTCGAGTCTTACCACAAGCTTACCGACGAAATCGTTCAGGAGGCGGGCACTCTCGTGTCGGGGATTCGAAACACGGAGGACATGTGAGTCTCTTGCCCTGGTCTACTCGGATCCCTTCCCCCCCCCCTCTTTTTTCTTTCTGGTTTTATCTTATTGTCCTATGTACATCTACTAACGTGCATTCTAAAGCGTCCGCGCCATTCTCGATGCCAACCGAAACGCTCTGATGCTCCTCGATCTAAAATTCAGCGTAGGCACGCTCGGTCTCGCCATGGGCACGTTTCTCGCGGGTCTGTACGGCATGAACTTGGAGAACTTCATCGAAGAGACGGACTGGGGCTTCGCCAGCGTGACGAGCATCTCGGTAGCTTGCTCGCTCATCGTCTGCTGGTACGGCCTCAAGCGATTGCGACGCGTCCAGCGCATCAAGATGATGAGCGAGGAGCGACCCCACCTCCCGCGTGGACAGACCAACCTGAGCCTGAGCATGTACGACGACCGCGGTGCTCTGGGACTGCTAGACTCGCGAAGTCGGGAGATGGTGAGGAGGGTCAACATGCAGAAGGGCGCGTCAGCCAAGAGGCGATGGCTCTAGACTCTATCCATAGAGGGTAGGGCGTTCCGGCGAATGGATGGTGGTGATGATATGTTGAACAACGTGCTGGTGGCGATGTACGATTTGGTTTTAACTTGAACTTACATGCGCAGAATTAGCGCAAGAGGATTGGACGGATTGGCGCAGTGATGGAGGGAGGGAGGATTTGTCGCCATTGTCTACCTACTCTGTACCTGTCATGACAACCAACCGGGAGTGGCTCGAACGGCATTGGCGGGCATAGAAGTCTCGCCACGCCAGTTCTTACTGGTTGCCGAAGGTGTATTATTGAAACTCATCTCAAAATGGGATCGGACTTGCAGCGGAATATACCCAATTCACACGGCGGACGATAGCTGCAGTGTTCAACACTACGTGCCTACGGGATATCATCTGTACAATGCGCCGCATCGAAGTCTTAGCCTAAGGACTTGTGACCAGTAGGAGCATTATCGCAAGTATAAAGATGGTGGGGAACGGCACCCGATGGGTTCTCCTGTTTTCTTGAAAGGGAAACCTTGACGAGAAGATTTGGGCAATCTCGCATATTGATCCCTGAGATCGACTTGGCTTGAGCTCATCATGACTGGCTTGACGTCACAGAAGGGGGGGGAGAGAACAAGGACATGCATGGCACTGTGCGATAAAAGTATGGTAGTTGCGAGTAGATATCGGTAGATGACACGCAAACAACGACTGAGATTGGGTTGTGATGCGCGGCGAGTCCCTTAGTGAGACATGGACCCTGGCAATCCTTGTTTACGGAGGGTTGGAGCACTAGATATTAGATGATAGACTAGGGTTATTCCCGGTCTCTCGAGGGGATGGAGTCATTGTACATGCTACGTAGTACTTTGTACTGCACAGTACGCATTGAGATTGTTCGATCAAAAAGTGGCATGTTATGTCGCATCGTGCGTGGTTGGAGTCTCAATGATCTCGGAAAGGGCTGCGGAAGGGTCTAGATAGAGTCTACTCTAGAGCAGTCTAGAGGGGTGCATCCAGGTCCAGTAAGTTCAAGATCCTTCCATTCACCCATCCATCCATCATCTATCCGGTCGTGCGTACGTGCAGAAAGTGCGTGTTGGACCAACGCCATCAACGGTTCTCGTGCTTGGAAGTCCTTGGCGCGGGTGGATCAGACTTGGAATTGAAAGTTGCTCAGGCTTTCCGACGTCATCGACGCGCATCAATCATAGTGGTGACGCCACATCTGATGTGGTTATCCTAGCCACATGAGCCACACGAGTCGCACAGCCACACATCCAAGTAACTAAGCCCTACGTCAGGGTTCGAGGTAGAGTGGATCTACGTCGTCGATTGCGGAGTCGGCCACGTAAATCGGTGGATACAGAGGTTGCTGGTGTATCAGCTAGGTTTAGCTTGGGAGGGACCAAGGCCGTCTATAAAAAAAAACCGCAGCATGACAGGGCTTTAAACTAGACTAGTCTGCTACTGTATACGGTAGCACAGTAGCTAGGTACTAGGCTATGTTAGAGTGGGAGGGAATTTTTAAAACGGCCGGGAATTGCGACGTACATCTTGACACCCAGCCAGGCTTTGGAACCGTCAAATGCCAGGGACTAGGCTAGCACAGCGCTAATTCTAGACCTCGAGACCAGAGGTTCGTGCTCGTGGCTTGCTCCTTGATTTTTTTCTTTCTTTCTTTGGGTTGCTTGTAGAACTAACTACTACGTACTATCATGCTCCGTACTACCTACCGTCTACTAGACTAGTAGCTTCCTGCCTTGTTATCATCAGACTATTCCTTACACTAAAAAACGTATGGTAGCCTTGGTTGAATCAAAACCGCATAGACCACGCACGGTACGTACCTCTTGTAGATTGGACAAGATTGTCAAAGTCAAAAAGGGGAAGGAGCGTGTGTGTGTGGTTCAGCTCTAACCCCGGAATTACGCAGGGAAAAGAGAGAAGCAGGAAATGGCAAGGGAGCGTGCATCGAGATGGAAGGCGCTGACGTCAGGGCGGTTTTCCCTTGAAGCAGCGATGACGGCGTGCACCCTGAAGCAAGGTCTGGGACCTTGCAAATGCGCGACAGGTGCTGTCAACTGACCAAACGTTGATTTTCGATTTCAAAATATAAACTAGACCTGAGGCCGTAGAGCTACAACCATTCTTTCTCTCTCCATTCTCTACAAGATAACAACAACAAACCATCACCAGCAAAGCCACACACACACACACACACACACCTTTAGGATATTCTTCCTTTATCTCCAACTTACACGCCACAAACAACCACACCACAACAACCACCTCGCAAAAACCTTCATCATGGGTGCCGTCGTCTCTTGCGTACGTCTTGCCCTTCCACCACAACCAATTGCTTGAAAACAAGACAAAGAAAAAAAGAAAAGAAAAAAGAGAAATCCGAATTGCTAACTCCTCAAAAGGTCCAGTCCCTCTTCCGCACCATTGGCAATGCCATCATGGCCGTCATCTCGGGCATCGGAGGCATTCTCCACGCCCTCATCAATGCCGTCGTCAGCTTCTTCGGCATCCTCGTCCGCTTCTTCACCTGCGGCTACTGCGGCGGTCGACGACGCGCCGGTGCGACTAGGAGCGCCAAGCACACGCGGAGAAGCAGAATCTGAGATGGTGAAGTGCCGCGCACAAAGCCGTTGACTTCTCCCTCCCCGATCGTCTACCTATCTATACCCAATTAGAAAAAAACAACCAGGTGGATGGGGAGAGTGATCACATAAGTTCTGAGAAGGAGAGAAGGGAGTTTTGAGGAGGAGCCTTTACACTATGATTCCCTTTGTTTCTATACCTGCTTTTGCATTCGGGATACCCAATCCTTATGTCTTCATTTTTCACCTCTTTGGTTTTCGTTGCGCAGAGCTGCGTGTTTTCATAGCCTCACGTTTGCACACGGCAAAGTGATACAAGTATGATAGTACGAATAAACGGCCTTGGAACACAATTCTCGCTGGGGTATCATTGCCTCTTCTATCGTACAGTGAACAGACTGACCTACTTTAATCATCCTCCTCCATAACATTCCGGTTGAAGAACTGGTAAATCTGTCGCGCCGCGCCTTTTCCGACTAGAGGCTCCAACTCCTTCTCCGACATATTTGCGACTTCCCGCACATTCTCCGTCTCCAGTATCAGATTCGACATGTTCTTTGGCGTAACGCCCGGTACAACCTCGAGCATATCCTGCGGCTCCCGGTTGAACATCCGATCTTCAGCCTTGCTGTCTTTGTCTAAACCCGCCCTCACCGCAGCAATCGGGTCAGGTTCTTCTTCCTGCGCCTTGAGAGACTCGAAGATTTCAGCCGTCTGATATGGCGAAGATGACCAGATGATGCGCAGCTTGGGAAATGCCAACGTCAACAGCACGAGCTTGGACTGCAGATCCGACGATACGTTTGCGGGTGCAACGCTAGTCAGGCTGCCCGATAGATCGGCGAAAGGCTCCAGCGTGAATGACTTATTTTGATCAAATTCGATGAGTAGCATCGGGCTCTTGTAGTGCATGAACATTGTTTCTGCCTGGTTGTACAATCGTCCGTTCTTGAACGAGGAGATCAGATCACTGACTGACTTGCGCTCTACGCAGACGTTGGGCGAGAGGACGTAGTCGGCCACTGTGAGCATGCATGGGACTACGATCATAGAGCGAGCGTGGAGTAGTGATGGCAGCGACGACCTGAACTCTCGCACGTCCACGACAACTCGAGGAGGTTCTGCGGTCGCGGCCAGTCGTCCGCCGCCGGCAATTCGCGTATTGATGGTGCGCAGGAATGCCTCTTCCGGATCCTCTGCGCCATGCGGATCGACCGTCATGACTAGTGACATGCTCGATCGCTCCTTGATGAGTTTCGTAAAGGCATCCTTCTCTCGACGAACTGAGGATAGGTACTTTTGCTCTTCGACGGAACCGCCATAGTACATGAAGTATACACGGACGTTTCTGTCGTTGTGTGATGACCGGTATACCTCGACACGACGAATAAAGGCGGCATCCGGCTCGTACATGATGATGTACCGGGGTTTGACTTCTTCTAGGACATGCTCGTCCTGGTCTCCGTCGTAAGCGTGCGCGACTACAAGATCTTGCATCTCGTACAGCTGGAAGAAGTCCTCCATGTCGTCCAAGGGGTCAGCAACCACATCGTCTTTCTGCTGCGCCTCTTCCTTAGTAATCTGTACTTCTGCCAGGAGATCGGCAACTTCTGTCGGTTTCTCAATGTACTGCATGATGCTTCCATTCTCCGCGCGCCCTACGCTGGCTCCGATGTTGCCGCCGCCCCGCACCCGTCTCCTCTTGTTCGCTGGCGCCTTACCGCCTCGAAGCCCGCCCTGACCAGATCGCGAATCGGTTGCACCGTTGATGGCTTTTTGGTTCTCCGTGAAGAGGGTGGCACTCACTTGTGCGAACTGCTTCTTCCACCTAAGATAATTCCGCAATTTTCTTCGCAGCATGAAAGCTGCCGACGGCTTATACGCGTCATCTTCATCTTCCTCGTCGTTCTTACCCTTGCCCTTGTCTGTCTTTGGTTTGACATGCATCGTTTGTAGATAATCACGAAGTTGTCGACAAGTCTCAGTGCTGGAGCACATGATCAAGATGGTACCGTTGGAGCCATCCCTGGCAGGAGGATCAAAGTACAAGTCCCGGTCGATTTCCTCCAAGACTTCCGCTAGCAGGGCCCATTTTGGTAACTCTTCGAGTACTGGGCGGAGTGACTCGATGTTGCTGGTTTCTCGAGCTGCTGCCTTTGCACTGGCGGAGTAAACACGTCGACGAGCGGTATCAAAAATTGTCTGCGCGGCATCTAGGAACAGCCACGGCGATTGACTCTGTCGGTTGGATCCCGGAGGAGGAGAATGAGCTGCGTGAATGGTGTCGAGGTGCTGTAGAAAAGAGACGGCATCGTAGGTTAGAATAGAGTTGAGCAATGTTCGCAAGACTGTTAAATCATTGACAATCTGTCGAGTCTTCCAGCTAACACGATGCCAGTTGGGATCTAGCTGTCTTCGAACCATTACATCAAAGTTCTTGAGAAGAGCACTGTCGAGATTCCAGTCCTCCATTTCCAAGCCGCTGTTGCCCTTCTTGAGTTCATGGATGCTGACTTCGACACACTCCATGATGGCAGTCTGGATATCCCTCATCGAATCAGTCATGGAGACCTCAAGCTCAATAACTTCAGCCTTCTTCCTTCCTTCGAGAGACTGTGCGACGGTGACATGAAACCGGGGCCAAAGCGAGGCCTTGCGTAGGAACAGATTCCGCATCATGGTGGCCAAGGGCGAGAAACCCATCGTGAAGGGATCGGGATTATCCGAGAAAGCCTTCAAGAAGCCAACTTTGTTCTTCTGGCGATATACTCTCAAGATGAATGCTTCTAGCGAGGTAGCGACAACTCGATCGGCGTGCAGAACCACGAGACCCGTGATACTATCCGGAGCAAGCAGCCCCGTCAATACATCAACCACCAGGATGCGCGAGGTGATACTGAAAACCCCCCCTCCCGCATACATCTTCTCTCTGGCACCGACGCTTTGAAAATCAGTGTTGACCACAGTCAACCCTCGGGCTTTTGGAGACATGCTGATGGCGGCATGCTCGGCCAGTGCTTCGCCGATCCAACTGTTCTCACGCTCCTCGGCTCCGACAACAACGATGAGATTATTTCCAGCAGCATCGTACGAGTGCAAGAGATTAGTTATAAGGCGCATCAACCCGAGGCCGCGGGCAAGCACGACGAGCTCATCTTCACTCCGGAGCTCTTGAAAGAGGCTCTGCTGATATTCCTGAGTATTGCATTAGTTGTCGTGAACGAACAATTCCCAATTGCAGGTCGGAGACCGCCTACGAGAGGTAGTGAAAGTTTCACTGGCTGCGGAGCATTATTGTTCGACATATGGGGCGCCGATATGAGAGTGAGGTCGTCGAAGCGAGAGTGGTGATGAAATGCTAAGACCGTGAGGTCAAGCTATCATGAGGCTGGGTGGTGAATTGTAGTGGCTGTGGTGGCGTGTTGTGTGAGCATAGCGCTATCGCAGCAGACGATAGCGCGTAACCTAGTCTACGAAGTACAGCTGAAGGCTACGGAAGCAGTGTCTCACAGCGCAGCAACAATTTGTTGACCATGTAAGCTGACCACCACGTCATTCCAGGCTTCCGCGATGCATTTGTCAAACCCACGCTGGTTGGTAGCCCCCGATCATGCTTCTTATGCAAATATACACTTGTTATTCTGTCCCCGAACACTGCCGCCTCTGCCGCCAATGAGGAGTAGTGGTTCGTATGAGCTTGCAGTGAATCCGTTGGCGCGCCACAAGTTCCCAAGCAAACCAGCGTCGTTGGCTCATGATAGAACGACGTCATCGCTATGCACTCCATCCTGATCCCGCCCAACCTTTAGGCTAGCACGACTACAAATACAGGCCATGAGTCCAACAGTGCCATACCTACATCCCCGACACTACACATTTTACAAAGAGAGCACTTCAAACATCAGGCATCAAACAATAACACAAACCCAATACAACTATACCCACCATGGACTTCATCAAGGACCAGAAGAAGGAGGTAAGCATTGCTTGGCCTGCCACGGCTTCTTTCCCTCCTTCGTTGATAGATGGGAGCTGACCCCACTGCAGGGCGAGAAGGAGTTCTCGATCCAGCCCATCAAGCAATCCGACAAGGAGCCTTCTGCCTTTAACGCTCATCCCGGTCCTGCCGTTACCAAGGACATGCCTCAACAAGAGGGATCCAAGGATGACCGACAGGCCCGCAAGGAGGAGCTCAACAAGAAATAAGCCAAGGCTTGCTACATAATTATTGATGCGACTGCACGAATACATGATTGGAAGTGGATGTAATGGTTGAAATACTTTTGAGATTAATGAAGATAAATTATAAAGCATCTCTTACGTGCTCCATATGACCTTGTCCCTGCTGTTAAGCAGTAATAATTACTAGCAGTGAGACAGAACCAGCAATTCTCTAGTCTGTTACGCTACAAGTCCTCGTAGCTGACCTGACCTGTGATGAACCGTAACCAACGCGTCACGCTTACACAAGAATCGTCTTGAACTCGGGGGTTTGCTATCAGTGTTCTACAAGAAAGTTGCTACCTCAAGAACCGGAATGTTCATGCTGGTCAAGCACGTTAGTTAACGCGCGTACAGTAAGTTAACTGGGAGGGAGTTTCCGGCGTGTGGCTCGAATCCGAAGTGGCGGTGCGAGCCACGGTATCGTTAACAACAGGCCTTGAGCATCGTGGCTTGTCGTTCTTACTTCATCTCCTCCGTAATAAAGCTCAAAGCGCGGACCAACCCCATTATTAGCAGTAACTTATCTGACTCCTCCCCACGTATACCTTACCTTGACATGCGACGGCTATCCGTGCTGGTCCACGCCAACGCCATCTAATTACGGACCCTCTAAAAGCCCGGAAGCTCGGGTACCGTATTCTTTCTCGCCCGCTGAAAGATCGGGTGCCAATCGACAACTTACCATTGCCTCACGCGAGCCAGCGCCAACTGTCACTGCCAGACGACCTGGCCTCTCGACCAAGCGACGAGAAGCTTGGCAAGCTTGGCAACTGAAGCTGCCTACAACGACCCGTCGTTACATTCGTTTCATACATCAACTTTCCAACATCGGCGCCTAGGCTCGACGACCCCGCGAGACCGCGCAATCACCGACCGACGCTACAATGCCGTCCATCCTCAATGACGACGACAAGGCTACCGTCAAACGGTTCGTGCCTAAGCAATCCAACAAGATACACGCTGTAGCTGTCGCCCGACTATTCGTTGCCTACCCGGATCGTTCCAAATGGACTTACACAGGCATTCAAGGAGCTGTCGTGCTCGTCAATGACTTGGTCGGAAACACCATCTGGCTGAAAATGGTCGACGTCTCGGTAGGCAACACCCCGGACCTGCGCGTGCACCGTTGTGTAGCTATGTCGCTAACAGTGAGCAGCAATCTAATCGCGGAGTCATCTGGGACCAAGAAATCTACGATTCCTGGGCTTACCACCAAGATCGCACCTTTTTCCATTCATTTGAGCTTGAGGAATGCTGGGCCGGCCTGAGTTTCGTCGACGAGAAGGAGGCCAAACAATTTAAAAAAAAGATGGATGAGCGCGAGAAGAACGCAAGTAGAGCAACAAGATCAACCCCCTTCGGCGGCGGTGCTCAACCTGCCCATAAGCACGGCCTGCTAGGAGGTCTCTTTGGTCACCGACATTCATCTGCGCCGACTCCCCCTGAGTCCCCACAAGTTTCCTCGAACCCTGTTCAACATCATGTTGTCAACTCGTCTTACAGCCTCAATGGTGGCAAACCGCCTTCCGAATTTGCGCTCCTCGACGCATTTGATCCTCAATGGCGCGAACACTTTGGGCAAGACCTTAAAGATAAGGGTCTGACGGATGACTTCATCAAGGAGAACCAAGAGTTCATTGTCGATTTCCTGAGGGAAGAGCAGAGGAAGGCAGACCAGCCACGAGCCTCGACGCCTGTTCCTGAATCCAACGGAACGTCAGAACGCGCCAGCCGAGTTCCTCCACCGCCCCCGCCTCCACCCTCTGGTGGCTCGAGTCGCGGCAGTATCGAAGCGCCGACACCTCCGGCCCCGAGAAAGGGAGGCCCTCCACCCCCACCAGCTCCGCGACGATCCGGAAAGGCAGAGGGTGCTGCTAGGGACTCCCCAGACGACTCTGCTAGCGAGCCTGAACCTCCTCGACCACGGTACAATGCTCCCCCGGCACTGCCTGACGCTGGCAAATATGTGAACCAGGGGCCCGCAAGACGAGTACCCTCCGCGCCCACACCTAGGCCTGGACCGCCACCGCCCGCGAGACCTGCGAAGACGCCCCTCGAAACCAACAATTCGAGCCAGAAAAACGCCGTGCCTCCGCCATTCACCGGGCAAAGAGTCCCTCCTCCGACTCCTAGCCGTGGACCCGTCCCTCCTCCGCCTCCGCCTCCGCCTCGCGAAAGCCAAGCAGCACCCGCGGCCCTTCCTCCACCATTGCCGCCTAAGGTGCCTGCTTCGGGCCCTCCGCCCCTTCCACCCCCGAGCTCCCGACCCGTACCTCCTCCCCCGGCCGTGATCCCACAGCTGCCTCCGCCTCCGCCCCCAGCATCGTCAGGTCCTCCACCTCCGCCCCCAGCATCGTCTGGTCCTCCACCTCCACCCCCGTTGCCGCCTACAAGTGGAGCTCCTCCGCCGCCTCCATTGCCTCCAACATCAAGCGGCCCACCCGCTCCTCCTCCATCACCACCGCCACCTCCAGCTGCCGGCGCTCCGCCCCCACCCTCGTTACCTCCGATCTCCAGTAGTGCTCCTCCTCCTCCCCCTCCCCCCCCTCCCCCAGGGGCTGGTGTTCCCCCTCCACCACCACCACCTCCAGCTGCTGGTACGTTCTCAATCCTTTCTTCCCCTGCTAACCTTCGTGATTCTTTTTACTAACAGTTTGCTAGCTCTTCCTCCAGCCGACTCCACTCGATCCGCTGTGCTTGGTGATATTCAAAAAGCAGGCGGTATTGGGGCTCTCAAGAAGGTCGATCGATCAAAGATTCGAGATAGAAGTGCCGCTCAAGTGGCAGGCGGCGGCGACTCTGGTAGTGGCGGTGGTGCTCCTGCACCTGGCGGCGGTGGCGGCATGGCTGATGCCTTGGCTGCTGCTCTGCAAAAAAGAAAGGAAAAAGTTAGCAAGAGTGGTAAGTCATAATCCCCCCATGTCAACTTTGACGTGCACGCTAACAGTGGGACAGATGATGAGGACGACGATGACGACTGGTAGAGCAAGGCAATCGGAAGGACTTGACGAGAAGGAATTCAAGGGGAAGAGGCAGAATCTACGCCTAAATCACCGAAACCTCGAAGCAAGCGAGACAGATGAACGCCTCGCGGTCATAAAGTTTCATTATATGTCTGGGCGGAGGCTCCAACTGTCACCAGGGCGGCAAATCTTACGATGGATTCGTGCTTTCTACATTTGCGCCAGTGGTGAGTCTGGAAAAGGCAAACCGACGCACTGAAGGCGGAACTAGAAGGCGTTGTGGGAGTTTGTTGATTCTGGGTCACACGTAGGCATCAAAAGTAGGTAGAGCATTCTTGGTGGATTGGTGACCAGCTTAATAGAAACGAAAAAAAGTCACTTTTGAATGTAGAAATGGAAAAGAGTCCGTATTGATATCTTGTCTAAGTAACCAGCGCTATGTTGAGCGGGCGCGAACGTAAATCATGATGTATCATGTCATATTCATCAAGTACGAACAGCACTGGGCAAACAAGCAAGACGACGTTAAATAGATTAGGGTGACAGGCCGTGACGTCCCTCCCACCACGGTCGTCCAACACTCCACAGCAACTACTGTCGTGGGACCCAAGGCAGACACGTTGCGTGAGCGGCCAGTCAAGGGTTTGAGAGAGAAGACAGTATCAACGACGCCGGCCCTAGATTAACCCACCCTCCACAACACAAGAGCGAAGCGGTGAACAGGAAAGACCAGAGCCGGGACGCCGGGTGCTATCCGAGCAGCACATCCTCGGGAGCAGGAAAAACAGAGCCCGCTTTTCTTTGAGGGGTATTTGCTTTGCTTTCTTTAAATGTCGTCAATGTCAACCTCCTTCTTGCCACCGTCCTCAGACTCCTCGTCAGATTCGGCGTCGCCGAACTCGAAGTAGGCCTCGCCATCTTCGCCCTGGCCGAAAGAGTCGGTCTCGTTGATCTTGGCGTTCTCGGGAAGCTCGCCGTAGGACTTGAGAGTGCGAGCCTCATCGGCGGTGTACTTGAGGATAACGTCGCCCTTGCCGTCCTGGAACTCTCGGAGGGAGAGGAGGATGATATCGCCCTGGTTGATCCAGACCTTCTTGCGCATCTTACCACGGATCTGGAGGTTGTTAGAAGTCGTGCATTATGCATGTATAGGTGCATGAATGTTGTGCAGAACGTACATTGGCTAGTCGCTTGCTACCATCGAAGCACAGAGCCTCGAGGCGACCGTTGCCGAGCATTTTGATAACCTGAGCATACTCCTGGCCATCCTCCTTGAAGGTAAGCTCACGGCGCTGGTCGTCGTTCTCCTTAGTACCTCTTCTGCGGTTCTTACCGCCCTATTTGAAAGAAGTCAGCATCGGACGTGGATGTTGTCGCGCTAAGCGCCCATGGGCAGGTTGCAGTAAATGATTGATGGATGTTAATGGTGGGGGCGGGGTTGTTAAACGCTTGTGTGCGTCGAAAGCAGTGCGCGTTGCGAGAGGAAGTTGCTTGAATGGAAAAGGACATGATGTTGCGCGTACCTTTCCCTTGTTCTTGGGCATTTTGGCGAGGTTTTCTGTGGTGTGATGAAGGGTGTTGTGTGGTGGAGGAGGAAGGAAGGAGACGGGAAGTGGTGATGTGCGTTGGCGTCCTTTGTTGTGGATTTTTCCCTCAGGCGCAGAGTGACGGAAGAGACAACCTTTTTATTCAGGCTGCATCAATGCAAGTTGCATGTGGCACAGGTGGGTGAGTCAATGGGTACCTGTTGACTCGAAGTTTTCTAGCCGTGGCTCTCTGTATCTTACTAACGCAAGTTGCCAGTCATTGTCCAAGTTGCAAATGTGCACCGCCACAGTGACCCCCTCTTGCCGTTGGTGGAGACGGCTACTAACGTTCCAGCAACAGCGACTTTTAATGACAGCTTCGACAAGCATTTAACGATTCCGCCCATCGCTACGCGACGGCTTGACAGTGTGTTTTTCATATGATCTGGAAGCTCTGATTTGTCATACAATCAACATGGCATCAATAACACGGCCGTTTCCACCCTGCAAGGTCTTGGCTTGGACCCTGGCCTCCCTACGCCGCGTCTACTCTACCGCGACAGCATCCGAACCGCGAAAACCATACAATAATACTCCTTCCCAAAGAAGACCTTCCGATTCAGGCCTAGAAAAATCAAAACGATCGAGCAAAGGCGCATCACGAAGTAAGACTGACGGTTCAAACTATAACCATGCGTCGAAAAACGGCATACCAACAGGCGGCGCATCATCGACAAAGAAGAAACCTACCAGGAATCAGTTCTTCATACCCACGGCTGCGCAAAAATTCATCTATCAGAATGGCAATCTAAAAACAACTCCGGATAACTGGTCTTTTCTACAAGAGACGGGCATCGAATACGACAACTCTATAGGCGAGGTGCTTAAATTGGGTGCAAACCACCGTTCTATTACATCTGATTTTACCGTGCGCGCGGCCTACACGACCCAACATGTCATGCATCCACACCACCTACCATATCTCGACCCTCGCGAACATCCATACATGGAGTCCATTAAGGCCAAATACCGGCAAAAGGTACGCGAAGAGCCTCTATGGTTCTTCTTGACCAATCGGAACTCTCAGCCAAGCGTTGTTCGTGGCATCACTCAACGGCGGCTGACAGCTGCGTTTTGGACGGCTATGGCGAAGTTGGGGTATCCGGATAAGCAGTTGGTCAAGGGAACGGTAATGGCGACGATTGCCGACCCGGCTAAGGCGGCGAGCTTTCCTGCGCATCGGTTTGGAGAGGCGGCTGCGGAAGCGGTGGTGAGGGAATGGAATAAGCACAAGAAGGTGATGAGGCTGTAAGCGTGTTTTTTCCAGCAAAACTACAGCAGAAATATGTTAGAAGAAAGTGATTGGAACAGCTAGAGATGGATATAAGTGGTACTGACCGTACAGCCTCAGCTCCGATACTGGGAAACCGCCCTACAGGCTATAGCGACTGAAACTACCTATAAAAGGGACAAGGCATGGAGTGGAGGGCTGCCAGCGAGTGTGCTCGTGTAAAGGGGACAAGGCTTGGAGTGGCAGGACTCCAGCGAGTGAGCACAAGCACTTAACAAGCTATCCCTAGGGATTCTCTAAGAAGTAGACTTACTAATTAGATAGAAATGACTTATATAAAGTATTCTATAAATACTTAATAAGTTTAAGTATTAAGACTAAGATATAATACAATAAAATACTTTATAGTATATTATAAGACTTTTAGTATAATATACTTAAGATTTTTAAGATATTTACTTATCTAAGATACTTACTTATTAACTTTTAAGCTTAATATCTAAATAAAACTACTATAAACTATCTAATTAATTAAAATCACTTACTTACTATACTTATTTCTAGAGGCTGGAATATTCTTTTAATAGATTTTTATATTATAATTAGTTTTACTATATATACTATAATACTAAATACCTTGCTTAATTAATCTTTCTTAACTACTACTTCTTAATAACTTACTTACTATCTATATATTAATATCTATTTAATTAATTACTTATAATACTTCTTATATAGTTATTAACTCTTCTTTTTATAGTCTTATTCTTTTTGCCTTTTAGTAATAGCTTAATATTCTATTTATCTCTTTAAGATTTTAGACTTAATCTTTTAATAAGATAATTTATAAATGTGTTTAATAAGCAAGTGATACAGATAAGCAAGCAATGCACTACTTTATAC
>QUZF01000048.1:0-129997 GCA_003693555.1 Coccinonectria pachysandricola
TTTTTTTTTGGTTGGTCTTTAGTTTGTAGCGTTATCTGACGGGACACAGCCCCAGCTACAGCTACGGGCGCAGGTTGAGTCGAGGGGGTGAGGAGGCGTAGACAATTAATGAAGTGAAATTTTTCTGAAGTTTGAGCTCAACCCGCAAACCAGGACGATCGGAGCTGAGCTACAGTAGAATCCCTGTCGGGGTGGGCGTTGTCTCCACTGTGGGCGACTCCAGAAGAGTACGGAGTAGTTTTACAGTTTTACAGTTTTACAGTTTTACGGGGGACCTGGTCACCATGCATCGACCTTCTTTCTTCCGCTACCCTAATCGAAGACCTGGTTTGGATACTACTCTAGAGTGCTGCAGAGATGCAGTCAGACGATGTCGCCTTTCAACCCCGGAGCTTTGTGCATGTTCATCATCCCCAACGCTGAGGCTCGCCTGAGACTTTCCACAGGTTACGTACGGGCAAAGAAGACTTCTTTGATAACCGCTAAACCCCTACCATCGTCCACCTTGTTCCGGCCGTTCTATAGCAAGTTCCTTGTCATCCCAATAGCTTACACTGAATAACTTGGCAGATTCCGATATAGCCTCCGATGTTTCAACCAACTCGCTTCGCTACTGCTGGTTAAACATCTGCCACACAGAATCGATCCCCAAGTCACCTCCAAATTGCAGCATCGAGTCGCTCGTCTCCTGTAGTACCCCGCACTCCAGATCCATCGTCGACGCTCCATGCTGCATCGCGTTGAGGTTGTGATAGAGTAGATCGGACGTCGCAAAGAGCGGTGCAAACGTCGCCAGGTTCGCCTCAAGATGCCCCGAATCAAATGGTGCGTCCGCATCTCTAGGGAAGATCGGGAAGCTCGCTGGCGGGAAGCCTGACGGCAATGCCAGCTCCCCGTCCGTCGACGACGATGACTCCGCAGCCGTCGGCGATGTGGTTGCCTTACTGCCGTCGCGGGAGGAATTCGCTGCCGCCAATGCCCTGTCGAATCGCGCAACGACTGCCCTGAGCACGCCCTGCGCGGACCTTGCCAGCGGGTTGCGGTGTTGTATGGCCGAGAAGCGCTCGATCGTCCAGTGAAAATGCTGCGAGATGCTCCTTACGTATCCAGTATGTCTATGCGGAAAGATGATGTAGATGGACGCGAGAAGTACGATGGCGTCGAAAGTACCATAGAAAAGCGAGTAGCTAGAGTTGCAGAGTCAGCCTCACCAGACCAGGCAAATCCGTGTATGAAAAAAAAAATCCTTGTTCACTATCCATTACTCACTTTCTCCATGAATCTGGAGGCAGTCCTTCAAACGACAACCGTTGCAACTCCAGCATTTGCAAGCTGGCCTGAATGGCCACCTTACGACTCTCCTCTCGGTGAAAGATGTAAGGTCTATGAAGCGCCATGAGGTAAAACTGATGTAGCTTTGCAAAGTAATATCGCGCGTCGGGCATTTGAAGATTAGGATCGTCGTCGTACTGTGTATTTGGGCTATCCAAACGATATACTGCGGGGGTTCTTTGCTCAAGGAGCATGATGTCTTGGTGGACTTGGTCAACCCTGGAGAAATCTCTTGGAAATGGGCCTTCACCTTCGAGCTTCTGGATTGCCCGCAACAACCCGGTGGACTGATAGCACCAGAGAAGGCGGGTTAGTGGTGTGGGTGGATCATGCTCATCCCTTGGGAGCACAGGCGTCTTCGAGCGGTCCTTTGGGGGCAACGCATCGACGGGTGGTGATGGTAGTGATTCCTTCCAGTGTATCGTTCCGGGGCGGCCCAGGACGACGGCGCAATGTATGTCCCTATGATACTCGTCAGAGAGTTTCGGCCTGGAAAGCGCATGAGTCCTCGGTGATGTCCCTACCAGCACGTCAAAAGCACATACATCCTTCTCCTGTCTTCAACTTCCCACATGCCCTCAAGTATACATCCGATGCTGTTGTCTTTGGGTTTGGGATCTAGATCATCGCGATGCATACCCAGCTCCTGCGCATCGCGAATGGCCGCAGATATAGCATGCCACTACCAAGGAACAGTTAGCAATTAGCTACGCCAATTAAATAAAAAAAAAGGGAGTTCCCCACGAGGATGAACCTACCGCTTCCCGAACCTGCGCCGTAGACTTATAGAAGGAGGCCTTCAGAAAGTTCGCCTGCACTGTCACAAGCGACAATGCCCGCTTCCCTAACAGCTCAATAACCGCACCGCCTGATTCACTGTAATCGGCCGCCAGATCCTCGAACTTCATCGTTCCGGCGTACTTGAGGGCATCAAAGGTCGGGTCGGGCGCTTCTGGGAGCAAAAGCAATGCCAAGGCGACGATGTAGAAAAGAAGCGCGGGAAACGCTCTCATCTCTGCTGATAAGCCTCTTGGCCCGACGGACGACAGCAATGTGAACGGTATCTGATTCCACTCGTCCAGCTGCTTCTGAAGGACACCCGCATCGAGGCCACAGTATGTCGAGTTGAAGTTCCGCATGTACATCTCGATGAGCTTGTCGATGTAGGTCTTAGCGGGCAGTTGTCGGATGAGGCTCTTGTACTTCTCTCGCACCACGAGGTCATTGTCCAACCCGGTATCCAGGGAGTTGAGGTCTGCTGCATCGCTTGGCGTGGCATCGCCGTCCGGCAACGTCTCGATGCGCTCGAGCAGGCGAAAGGTCGATGAACCGCCTGGTGCATAGCCCCAGTTGATGGCCTTGGACGTGAGTGACTCCGCCGCGGCCGACGAGGGTAAGTTGAAAATCCGACCGGAGGATGAGGCACCATCGGACTGTTCCAGTAGAGGCCCACGAGGTTCATGGTTTTGAAGTTGTTGCCTTTTCTGATCACGATGATCCCCTGTTCCTCTATCCCCCCCTCTCCGAGCCACCATCGTCGGCGCTTTCGTGTCATACGTGCACGATGCCTGCAAATCTCTCACGGTGCAGTTCTGACATGGCAGCTTTCTATCGCACTGTTTTGCGAGTCAACCTCACACCCACACGACGCACTCCATCCAAGATGTGGATGAGCGATGAGCGTCAAAGCTCAGACTGGGAATATCTATCCGCACCTTCTGCTTCCTGCGATGACATTCCTCGCAGGACTTGACGATCCGCCTGCGCTTCCTCGGTGGCGCCAAAGACGTATCGCGCGTCGTATCGTGCATATCCTGACCCCTGGCGTCGAGCATGGTGCCTCGTAACCTGGAGGCGTTTCCTCAGCCTACAAAATCCGGCCCCCGACAGTGGTGAGGTATCTCGAGCTCCCCACTTTCTTCTTTCTACATCGACCAGCATTCAGATAAGTTGCGAGGCGGGCTGGACTCGGGACGTTGCAAGGCGGGCTGAACTGCGAGCATGATATGACATCGCATAAAGATCAAAGCGGATAACGGATTAGACGATTAATTAGATGGAAAGATACGAGGTGCGTGCACATGCTCAAGGGAAAACATTGGCCATTAATAATAAGCTGAATAGCAAGCCTCAACAGGGCATTGCGGGTTTGGGCCCCCGGGGGAAGAGGGGGGCGCGGTGAGAGACCCTAGCTCCCCCGTTGGTCCCCTAACTTGTGGGGAAAAGCTGCGGCTCTTGGGACGGTCGCTCTGGGGTCTCAAACCTGGCTGACGATTGGCACTAAAATCGAAGATCATCCATCCATACGTCAAATCAATGGCTTGCATGGTTGTGGGTTAGAGAAGGCGACGATTATCGCCTGTGCAGTCGCATGGGATCCAGATGTTGCGCAGCGGCCAGATTGCGATGTCAATGTCATCCACTGCTTCTCACAGGCAAGTCTCGAGGCTGTTGCTCGTCTGCTCGGCTGCCTCTCTCACATGTCTTTGTTTTGGTAGGGCCAACCCCTTCCTTATATGTACTCCCATGACCATATCGTGACAATTTCGCTATATTCGCCAACAAAGAAACCACAAAAGCCACCACTCATAACCCGATAAGCAAAGTCCCTCGTCTACAGAAGCCTTTCTGTGTAAGCCTTCCACGCCGCCGACCGGTACCGCTCAGCCTCCTCTTGGGGATCGCCAGCCTTGATGATGCCGCGGCCGACAATGGCGATATCTGCGCCTGCAATTCCGATAATCTTCTGAGGCGTATTGTATTGCTGTCCCTTTCCATCCCCCTGGACCGCAGCATCCTCGTCCTCGCCCTCCGGAGGTAATTGGCATCCGGGCGTCATGTGAACGAAAGCATCGTCAGGCTGGGAGTTCAAGCATTCTTGAGACACGAAGCCCATGACGAAATCCTTGTGCTCCCTGGCTGCCTCGACGCAAGCCTGCGTGTACTCCTCGTTCATGAAGTTACCCTGACTGGACATTTGTGCCAGAATGAGGAGACCTCGTTCGATGGGTGCTTCTCCAATGCCAGCGAAGTGGACCTCTTCGGGGATCGACTTGACGACGCGAGGGGAATCGGCCGACTCGTATTGTTGAGTGACAGTTGTGGTCGAGACGATGCTACCCTTGCGGCCGAAGTCGTCAACCTTGTCACCATCGATCCTCTCGACGTCCAAACGCTCGTTCTCGTCGTCCTCAATCTGGCTTGCCGTGGGGGTACCGATGGTGATGGATGTCTTTACCTCGTAGTGGTAGCGTTCCAGCCACCGCCTGTGCGCGTTTGCAAGCGAGGTGACGGAAGCCTTGCCGGGGACCATGTTGACGTTGACGATATGAGCCCAGTCGATGATGTGGGCAGAGCCACTGGTGTACTGCAGCTCGACCGTGTTGCCAATGTCGCCGAACTTGCGGTCCTCGAAGATGAGGAAGCCGTGCTTCCGCGCCAGGGAAGTCAGCTTGGCGCCAGTGCCGGTCTGAGGGTGGAAATCCCATCCGCTGACCATGTCATGGTGCGTCTTGAGCACCACGATGGAGGGGCCAACCTTGTCGGCGAGGGAGAGAAGTTCGCGGGCCGTGCCGACATCGGCGCTGAGGCACAGGTTAGATGCCTTCAGGTCCATGAGCTTGAAGAGATAGGCATTGAGAGGGTGGGTGGCCGATCCGGCGCGGCTGGCAAACGTCGCCTTGAGAGAAGGATGGGTAGACATTGTCGGGTAGGCCTCTTCAGAACGTGGAAGGGTGATGTCGCGGGGGGGGCGAGTCGATGAAGATTGCAAGTGTAGATGATATAGGTTCGTTGTGTGGAGGATGTGCTCTAGGCGCAAGCTAACAGAGCGATCTCGTGCCAGTGGCGGAAGGGATAACTGAGGAGCGTCGGAGCTGGCTGATCTGCTCCGGGCGAAGTTAGAGCTTGCTGTGACAAGTAATGGAGAGAAGGCGAGTGGAGGGCAGAAAGGAGCTTTAAGCCTAGTGTAATTTCTCGAAGGGAACGAACGAGTGAGGTTGAAGCGGACAAACTTACAAAATTCCTCTCCCCGAGATGTTCAAGAGGAAAAAGGTTGTGTAGCGTACCTTTGAGAAAGACCGAGTATGGAGGAGGTTAGGTGGAGGGAAGACGCAGACGGTAGAGTGTAGACGGAGACGACGGGCGAAAGAAAAGTAAGAAAAAAGGGACCATATATGCAGTTCGCTATAAGACTTCCGAAAAGTGGACGCGGAGGAGCGGCTCGTCGAGGCGACCAGAAGGCCTGGCCCGCGAAAGACAAGCAAGGGCAGAGAGACTCCAGAGGGCAAGGGGGCAGCTAGGGCCAGTGCTTTTTTAGAACCCTCAAATGGCGGGCCGGGGAGACGGGCTAAGAGGACCGGGTCGAGGGTGCAAAGCAAGGTCGGCAGAACACGCTTGGTGGGTGAACGGTTTGATGGATCTGGGATGGGCGGACGAAGTCGAACCGGATGAGGACTGTGCTAGGAGTCAAGTCATGAGAGTGATTGGCTTGGCTGGCCTGTCTTGTCTTAGACTGGGCTGAAGACAGGCGGGTTTAGTGGACATGATGTTGGTACGCGGTAGCGAAACGCGGGTAAGAGACATTGCCTCAGTATGCCGTCTGGACTACTGTACTAACTTAGCATTCTACCAGGTAGCTTAGTAGCACTAGTACTAATAGTACCAACAGTAGAAGGTAATTCCGGGGAAATATTAGTTAGATCCTTCATCATTACCCTGAGATCAGGTTGGCTTTGTTGCCTTCGGTTCGCATATGGTGACACATAATCAGTGTCACCTACTTACATAGAGAAAGCAATCAAGTCAGGTCTCTCATTTCAGCTAGCATCGGCCTCTGTCGACGCATGAAAGCCTCGACGAGGATGGTACTGGTACTGTTTTTCTGGTGGCCAAAGCCCACCATGCATGCAACATCTGTGCCTCCTACCGCAGGCAGTGACGTGAGTGGATTTTCGTGGGGCAGCTCGGAGCGCCCACAGGGGACATGGCCAAGCCTGCATGGAACCTGCATTTACGTTAGCGCCAACAGGGGGACAAAAAAATGTGTGAGAGAGAGAGAGAGAGAGAGAGAGAGAGAGCTGCCACTCTTGATGCTTGCCGAGGGACAAGTTGCACGTAGAGAAGATAGAGTAGAATAAACGCAAAAAAGGATGGAAAAGAGGAGAGGGGAAAGACACGCGTGGGTATTCCGTCATGATGGCTTCACTGTAGACTAGTCTGGATAGCCGTCTAGTCTAAGTTTGAAACTTGATCTGCAAACGGACATGTCGAAACCAGCTCATCGTGGACGAAAGGTAGGATAAGGAGGGCGCGCAACGAGGCGGGACAGGCTAGTCCCCCTTTCCGGTAACGGGGATTAAGACAGGACAAGACGAAACAACGACACATGCTAGGCGGACACTTCTTCGCTTCTCCTTTCGACCCCGACGTGGTTAGAGAACCCAACAGCTATCCCCATACAGCAACGGTCTCATGATGCCTGCCACTCATGCTCTTACTACGCCGTACCTGGATACAAGCATCGACGACATACCAAAATCAAGGTCCTGCAACCAACCCTTGACACTGGAGCTAGAGTGACTCTATTCCGACATTGCAGCTTACATATGCAAGGCTACCGTATATGCAACCCTGGGTTCCTGGCATGTAGCCTACGGCGTTACGTTGCGGCCGTGGAGAAAAGAGGTGGTGTAGAGAAATGTAGCAAGTGTTTGCCAAATGAGCCCATTCAACCGTCATCGGATCATCAGCGCGTTAGCATCGAACATCGAACACCAAACCAACAGCACCTGCAATGCTGACCATACGCGACACTGCATACTTTGTAAACATAGCAAGATCCAGACCACGGTACTCTAGAGTAGAACTAGACTGGTATCGGTGGTACAGTACCTCTAACTTCAGGAGACGCGAGCTTGCAGGTTAACTGCCAAAGACGCCTTTTGCAAACCCTTTGTGTTTCAGGCTGTCCAACTCTCGAGACCGAATGATAGCCTCTTACTGTTCGACAGCCCTATTCACCGCCCACGCAATGCTACCTTGGTAAGAATTCGAGGCATCCTGACCCTCATCTCATACCCATGAGCATCATTTCGACCTCTACAGACGGAGTGGGGCTGACCGTTAACGATGGAGTTCGCTAGACGACGGAAATTAGTTTGCCTTTTATTGCCATTACAATTATCATTATGATCATTAGTTATTCAACGGCTTCTTATTCAAACATTCCCCTAAACTCCTAACCGAGGGGCTAACGTGTCCCTGCAGGCCCGCAGGCAAGGTACCTTGCCTCCAAGGGCCGAACTTGAAGGCACCGGACGGCTCGGGATCTGCTGTTCGTCGGAGACCAAAATCCGGTCCGAATACTCGGCGGCGGCCGGACTGATGCATATAATCAGCGGAGTCGCCCTGGTCGCCTCCGACGACTGCGTAGGAGAAAGGTGAGGTTAGGTTACTCTGGGCGATTGGCCTGATATTTCATCATGTATACTCCGAATGAAGTACTGTACTTGCTCTTGACGAACCATGGGTACCGAACGGAAAGTTTGCAATTGCATAGACTATCGTAGGATAAGTTGCTCTGTGCTCAAAGTTGATGGACCTGATGAGTTCTTCAACAGTCCAGAATCTTCAGTTCAGGGGCCTTCTTTCATCTTCATCTTTGCGGTGCCAACTTTACCTCCTCCCCGACCGAGAAGAGGTGTAAGACTGGCACGTATCGGTACAGGAATCGCACCGCTAAATGACCCAAAGTGGGCCGCTAACCCTCCCGAGTCCCGACTGTACCGAGCGAATGCGCTTGCCTGTCTTGGCAGATGCAAAAGGGCTGATAACAGGCCCAGCATCACCTCAGAACTTGTTCTTAACCCACCACATCGTCGTCGTAAGCCCTCAACCAGCTTCCAGTACTTGGTCAATTCTTCTATTCGTATCCGCTCCTTTTGTCTACTCATCCAACATTATCATTCACCTTTTGCGCTGCAATTTACCTTTTCTTTTTAGTACCATACCATACCACTTCTCGTCGATCCGTATTAAATTCGACACGAAGGCGACGCATCCGGTCCTACACCCCTAAACCTGCGTCTCGCGATAACCAAGACGGACAGCCCCGTGGTCGGTCAGCCTCCGAGTCGACCGTCATCGTCTAGAACATCAGAGACACTCGAAAGCAATCGCAATGGCCCCACGAACAACTCGGAAGCAAGCCGCCAAGGCTCGCGCTTCCTCGTCCTCGTCCGACTCGGAGCAGCAGGTCAGATTGAACGGCAACGGTTCCGCGCACCAAGATACCGACGGTGTTGTTGATGCGCCTCGCGAGAACATCTTCCTCTTCTGGCCTAATATCATCGGTACGTTTCGTTGACGTGTCAGTAAAGCTGCCGCAGTTGCTTACCAGACCCGTGTCGATAGGTTACGCGCGCATCGTTCTCGCCTTCGCTTCCCTCTACTACATGCCCTTGCATCCGCGCACATGCTCGTTCCTCTACAGTGTCTCTTGCCTGCTCGATGCCCTCGATGGCTATGCTGCTCGCATCTTTGAGCAGTCGACTCGCTTCGGCGCTGTTCTCGACATGGTTACCGATCGCTGCACCACCACCTGCCTACTAGTGTTCCTGTCGTCGGCTTTCCCTCGCTGGTCCATCATCTTCCAGGGCCTGATCTCGCTCGATCTGGCCAGTCACTACATGCACATGTATGCTACGCTTGTTGTCGGAGGCTCTAACTCGAGCCACAAGAACATGGACAAGAGCAAGAGCTGGCTGCTGAGACTTTACTACACCAACAAGGTATGTCAAAGTCTTGCCAGCTTCAATCGCGCCTTCACTAACACAGAATCGTAGAACGTACTCTTCATCATCTGCGCCCTCAATGAGGTCTTCTTCATTGCTCTCTACCTGCTGTCCTTCTCGTCGCCCACCCTGGCTCCCCACCTGCTCAAGTCTGTCGAAGACACCAACGGAGCTCCGCTCGAAGCTGGCGCCCAGGTCAATACTTCCATACTTCGACAGATCTTCCCCGATCCCTTCAGCGCGGCCGCTCTTGAGGTAGCTCGCGCTAACAAGATGGACTCTACCGTACCTTGGATCATTGCAGGAATTTCCTTCCCCGTCATGTTTTTCAAACAGTTCATCAACGTTGTCCAGCTTGTCAATGCGAGCCGACAGCTCGCCGAGGTCGATATCGAGGCACGGCGGGCGCAGGGCCTCCCTAGAAAGCCCAAGACTGCTTGAAAGCGCACGATGCGCTTGACGACCAAAGCTGTTGTGGCACAAGCTTGAGACATGGCAAATTTTAGGTGTCGGGTGAACGTAACCTACTCTTGCGACTTTCAAAGCCTCTATTATATACACACTTTTGCAATAGGCCGAATCATACCTATCGCAGTGTTGTGAGTAGGCATACTATTTACGAGATTTCTTACAGACCCACCACTTCTCTTCCTGTCAGAAAGTGAAGGGAACTTAACGAACGGGTAACCATTGAGTTCCCGATATGCATGGGATGGCGCACGGAAAGGTTATATGCTAAGGGGTCGGAAAGTGATTGGATTTGGCCGGGATGTTCACAAACGGTCATATTTCTCAGGTGAAAGTTGAGGCAATCATCTCATCGGATTTAGCGGGTGACACTATATTTCTTTGTACATTTACTAATATTTATTCGGTTCTTTAAATTGCGTACTGCCCGAGTGCCGCTCGCAGTAATGGATAGGAGGGTTCTCGCAGACGAAAATCAACAAGAAAGCACATCATTCCGGGACGCGAATTACGCGAAACACCATCTGGTGATTGAAGACCGCAGCAATATCAATCTGTAGGGCAGCTACATCGCCATCTCTCTCTCTTCACACCCCCAATGCATCACTAAACTCTTGTTCCTCCTTCCGAACTGGAACCAGCTCTGGACGAGAACATTGCTACCTCATGGCCATTTTCTTGCCCTGGTGCTTTCGCGTTGGGATCGACGTTGGAGTCGATGTTTATAATGCCGCTCGAAAGAAGACCATCATCGGTCTCGTCTACAGCTTTAGCAAAACCGTACCAGCCAACGACTATGACACCCATGATGCCAGCAACACAGCTGAACACTAGAGCAACGATTCCTCGAGGGGTGAACCTATAGGGTATCGGCATCAGCATCGAACACGCTAGGGGGAAAGGTGGAGAGCAAACGTACCCAGGGGCAATCTCAGGTGGCGGATGGTTCTGCTGGGAAAGATCTAGGAAGTCGCTCGCGTTGGCGGCGGCGTTGCCCTTCGTGGGCATGCCAGCTCTGGCACAGGCTTCGAGGTGGTTATCCGGTATGCTGATTGTCTTTTGTATGTCGAGAGGAGCCTCGATGAAGGTGGCGATGAGGCCCGAGACGACGTGCCACTCGATGTGGCAGTGGAAGAGCCAGACGCCTGCACACATGTCAGCCTGTGCTTTCCCTTATCACGCGAAGAGAGGTGGTGGATGCTTTGGATGTGGCTTACCTGGGTTATCAGCCTTGAAGCGCAGAACAATGTTGCCGTTGGGATAGATGACAAGCGTGTCTCTCCGCATGGGAACCTTGTTCAGACTACTCTCCTTCACACCCTCATCCTCGAAGGTACCGGCCTCTTCCTCGGAACGGTGCACGGCCTGAAACGCATGTCCATGCAAGTGAAACGGGTGCCTTCCCGAATCCAGGTTGTTGACGATAATCTCCACCACTTCGTCCTTCTCCAGCACCGTCGAGTGCGTATACGTTCCGTACACGGTCGGATCGGTGGCCAGGTCGCCAGCAGAGAGGACCGTGTATAGAGTGGGAACCTTGGGTGCTATGTACGTGATGTTGTTGAACCAGGCGTAGTTCTTGCCGTCGCGGAGGTTGTTCATCGTTACGTCGAGTTGGACGGTACGGTCTGGGGAGGGGAGAATGGGCATCTTGTCGTAGGGTGTGAGGGTCATGTCGTCAAAGGGATCGAGCGCGTCGACTGTGCTGGGAGTTGGCTTGGGGGCAGAGTCATCATACATGAGCCAGCCGGTGGAGTTGTAGTTGAGGTCTTTGGGAAGGACATCGAAGAGTGTCTGTCATTATAGTGTTAGGCCGATATGAGTAGTTGAGGTTTAAATGATTGTGACTTGTACTGACCGTATCCATGCTTGCCACGATGGGAAAATTCTTGGAATCGTCCTTCTTGGTTGTCAGGAGGAAACTGACTCGCTGAGCAGCAGAGATGTAAATCATCTCCGCCTCGGCAGCCTCAGTATAGATACCATCTACCTCGACGATGCGCATCTTATGCCCTTCGAACCAGAGATACTGTCCCGCAAAGGCTCCTATGTTGATGACTCGGAACAAGTACGTAGTGTCCGTCTTGACAGGGAGCGTGAAGTTTTGCGTCTCGTTCATGAGGGCATTCTTGGGAACGGGTTCCGCGCCGGAAGGGTTGGAATTAGACATGAATTGCGGGATGAGGGTCGCCATATGGTCATGGTACCAGTCGGACAGGGTGAGAACGAGTTCCTCGTCGACATCGTCCTTGTAGGGGAAGTCTGGATCGTGGATGATGACGGGGCCACGAAGACCATCGGGGTATTGTGCGTTGACGTGGGAGTGATACCAGTATGTTCCAGGTTGATCAATCTTGAGAGAATTAGAATCGGCGAGATGTATAGAGTGACTAGGGGATATGAAAACTCACGGTGAAATTGTAAGTGAAGGTGAAGCCTGGTTCGATAGCACACTGCGAAACATACGCGGGGCCATCCATATGCGTCGACCCATTCATGTAGAGTCCATGAAAGTGAAGCGACGTCGTCTGATTACCAAGGTCATTCTTCGCGTTGACGATGATACGATCACCAACGTTGGCCTCGATCCGAGGAATGGGCCATTCTCCATTAATTCCAATAACCGAACGTTCAAAAGCTTTGTCGGGGTTGGCTCTGACCCAACCGATGTTGAAGTTATACTCGACCGTTTTTGAGACGACGAGCTGGGGAACTGCAAGCAGACAGCAAGCTGCTGCGAGTGAGATGGATCTGGAGATCATGCTTATTGGGGTCTCTGTTTGATTTTCTGGCCTTACTGCTTCTGATGAGCAGGGAATCTCGGACCCAATTCCTGGGAGAAGTGAAGTTGTGATGAGGAAGGGAGTATCTGGCTGGCGATGAGCCAAGCTTACGACGAAGACCAGATCTGAGAATTTGAATTCTCGCGCTTCTGAGAGATTGATAGTAGACAAGTCGATGTGTTTGACGGCGAATTTGCCCGACTATGTTGACCCTGGTGCTCAGCTCGTTGAATCACCCGGTGTAAGCTCTCCGTCACGACCCTTCATGCATCAACTGAGTTCTAGCGTAGACGGCTTATAGCGTTATCATCGTTCGATCCCACTAGGATACGTTCAGAGAACAAGGTCGTGATCTGCAAGGTTGAGAGTTTTTCTTGGGCATGTAACCAAAGAAACTAGCGTCGAGGAATCGGTCGAGGCACACAACTTTTGAGTCTTGCCTCCTCCAGATGGATTGATAAGATGGCACTGGCCATCCACCCTAGCCACCGTAGCTAGAGTACGAGACTACGAAATGGATACCGCCCTTGGGCACGTCTAGCGCTCTTCTAAAGATCTTATCAATCAATCATAGGCTCATGCGGCAAGCCATAGGGCAGAAACGACCGAACGAGCGTAGCGAAGATCTTTTAAGACATGCATGAACCCGGCCTAACCTAAGAGAGGCTTGAAGCTTGTCGATGCCGATGAGCCGAGCCCCTCCATGGAACCTATCCGAGGCCAAGACGGGAGGCCATACCGGGAGGCCAGCAAGGGGCGGGGGAGGGCCCATACGAGCTCAGCTGGATGTAGCTTAACTTATGCTTATCATATGGTTCCAGGCCTTTGGGAGCAGCTAAAGAATTTGGTGGCTGATTTGGACCAAGACTTCCCACTTCTCTCGAGACGGCGAATCTACTTCCAGTTAAGCATGTCACACGATGGGAGCATTGCCGTTGCCGAATTATCCGCTCGATGCTACGTTTGGCTCATGCAGCTCGTGTTAGGGCTTGGGAGTTGAAGCTTTGCGTTCATCGGTTCACGCCATCGATCGGTCTACCGTCGTTGAGTCGTCGAGATCTCCCTTGCGAAAATCACGTACGAGTCAGACACATGCTAGACTGGTGTGACTGGTCCGATCCGAGCAGAGAGAAGAAAAGCCATGTCCGCTTAGACCACTTCACCCCCCCCTCAGCTGAAGAAGCTCAAGTTGAACATCGTGCCACTTTCGCCGGTGAATGAAGAAACCTCGCCAGTAGCATGGGAGGGTGTCCGCATTGATTGGGTGTTAACGTCGAGAGAGGAATAGCTCTGTCAATTTGCAATTATCTGATCAGCGTTAGACGTAATACTTCTTTATCAGATCAATGTATGTAGCGAGAAAGTCGACTTGTGAGCGATGCCTTCTTGTAAGCCATCTTGAGCATTGCATCTGCAACTCCTCCAAAGAATTTGCAAGTGAGAAAAGGCCACTTCTCCGACCTTGCTAATCTTACCAAGTCGACAAAGTGTTTAGAACTTCACCGTCATCGCCATGGCAGTCGATGTATTTGCAGTTCCCGTCTTCCTCATCGTCTTCCGCGAGACCCTCGAGACAGTCATCATCGTCGCCGTCCTTCTCGCTTTCCTCAAGCAGACCCTTGGCGGGGCAGATGGTGATCCGGTAATCCACAAGCGTCTGAGACGTCAGGTGCGCTGCTTCCCCTGATTTCTTCGCCTCGCAGGCCACGCGTTTGAATAGTCCTTCTGACAGTATCGATAGATTTGGCTGGGAACGGCCATAGGCTTCTTCATCTGTATGATCATCGCCGCAGCCATCATCGGCGTCTTCTACACTGTCGGCTCCAACTCATGGGGGATGAACGAGGGTTACTATGAAGGCGCCTTTTGCCTATTCGCTGCCGTCATCATCACCATCATGGGAGCCGCCCTCTTGCGCATCGGTAAGATGCAGCAGAAGTGGCGCGTCAAGCTTGCTCGTGCCCTCGAGGCGCCACTCAGACAAGCTGGCGCTGCCGCGGGTAAGAAGTCTGGCATTCGCGGCTGGTGCAAGCTTCTCATGGAGCGATACGCCATGTTCGTGCTTCCTTTCATCACGGTGTTGCGTGAAGGCGTCGAGGCCGTCGTCTTTGTGGCGGGCGTAAGTTTCTCCGGTAAGGCTACGGCAATCCCACTTCCTGTTTTCGTCGGTTTGGCCGCCGGGTGTATCGTGGGATACATCTTATACAAGTAAGTTTTGATGCGTTGCCATGCTGCATGCATAACGTTGCTGACCCGGTCTTCATAGGAGCGGATCGAACGCCAAGCTTCAAACCTTCCTCGTCTTGTCGACTTGCTTGCTGTACCTCGTCGCGGCGGGTCTCTTCTCCCGATCTGTGTTGGCTTTTGAGCAGCAAAAATGGAACGAGCACGTCGGCGGCGAAGCTCAAGAGTTCGGTTCCGGCCCTGGCTCTTACAACATCGATAGCAGCGTCTGGCACGTCAACGTAAGCAGCGACCGCCCCTACCCTCCCACTTTGTGATGCATGTGCTAACTTGTAGAAGTGCTGCTCACCCTTCACAGCCAATAGCGGTGGCTGGGGCATCTTCTACGCCATTCTCGGTTGGACTAACTCGGCCACCTACGGCTCCGTCATCTCGTACAATGTATACTGGATCTTTGTCATGCTTGGCTTTATCGTGATGCGCTTTCACGAAGTTCACGGTCGTTACCCGTTCATGAAGGCGAAGAAGGCTAAGACTCATGTCGGTGGTAGGGAAGAATCCCAGGTTGGAGGAAGCGAGAAGGACAAGACTCGTCCCAGCGAGAAGCTCACCCCAGTGTCGACCTAGCTGATCAGGGGGCTGAAGAGGAAGGCAGGACGTAGCAAGAAAATTGTCGTTTATATGGAAGTTTTTCTAAAACCTTCTAAGCATCTATCGTCGTTGTTTAGCAGAGTAATCAAGCCTCAGGTGTCCAGTCCCACTCTTCAGCAAGGAACATGGTCTTGGCCATTTTGTCGGTAAAAAGTCCCCTTTCATATTGCAGTCGTTGATCATTTGCGATGGCCCGCGTGAATCGAAACGGCTTCAGTGTCCCATCGCCATTACTCGTTGTAGTTGTTTCCTTCAACGATATCCAAGATACTTCGGAGCGGCGCTTCTTCCAATCGGCATGCGCAATGGAAATGACTTGAGCCGATAACATGGCGCGCATGTAGTTCAGAATAGGATCTGCCTTTACACGGAGGCCGCAATTGGTATGATGCTTATCCACTTGGTAAGTCGGGCATTGCTGTATCGTGGAAAGTAGCTCCTCGACGTCGACCATGGCTGTGTCAGGTACCGAGTCTACAGACGCAGGGCTGAAGTCGACTAGGAAAACGAGACTCTTCCCCAAGAAAAACCTGATCATCTGGCCCAACTGGAAGGGGTCGCAGGCAGTACTGGAGTCATAGCCCAGCTTGCACTGGCGTTCCCGGGATGAGAAGATTCGGAGGAAATGCTGAGGAACCGAGGCAATGGTGGTCAGGATGCACTCGCGCCTATATCGTAATTCCTCTATTATCAGTTAATACAAAGCCGCTAACCAAGTGGACCACACCTGTCTTACCTTCCAAGCCATCTGGCAGGCTCCACCAAGCGGCACTCATATCAGCCTGGGCTTCAGGATCTTGAAAGACACTCCACAGACTTGAACCGCGCATGATCAGCTCACGTGTGGCCTGGTGAAGCCTCAACGGCTGCCCCAGAAGCCATGCAACGAGGATCTTCTGACGCAATGCCTGCTCCGTGTCTGTGGGTTTGCCATCTTCGCTACGCAACGGCCTGCTCGTAGTGGTTGGCCACTTGAACTTGAGATCCGTATTCAGAGCTCTCGCCACGGCCGCGACACAGTCGAAGCGATCAGCGATTATGGCCAACGTAGTAACGTACGAGATCGTTGCTCTCGCGGACCTGGGCGGCTTTTGGTGAATGATGCTTAGAATATCCTCCATGGCATCCTCGCGACCCGCGGCCTTGGTAGCCTCATCGTCATCCGTAATGGGAATCCAGGGCAAGTCGTCGATGTCAGCCGTGGTAGGGCTGATCTTCAGGCTTGCCAGCTTCTCATGGACATCAGATATGATGCCAGCCTCGCGGAACTGAGAGTTGGAGAGAAGATTCAAGAAGTACTTGGAGTGCTTCTTCAGCGTATCCAGACTCACGCGATAGGCCACTCTTGTCCGAGCCTTTAGCGCTGAGGGCGGCGGCGGCTGAGAGCCTGCCTTACGACTGGCCGCGAGAGCTGCTTTACGGGCTTTCTTGAGGGTCTCGCTAGATGTCTCAAAGGTCACGTCGAGTACAATGTCGCCCGCCGCGTCAATTTCTACCGTTGGCGGCAGGTTGTCGTTTGAGTTAGAAGGTTCAGAGGGGTCCGCATCGGCGGTTGCTGCAGCCGCGGACTCGCCCATCGTACAGAAGCTGGAAAGTTTCCTGACATGAATTAGTGAGCGCCAGTGAAAGGCTGCTGTCGGTAATGCGCCGCCGTTGAAGTGCAGTAGTGACTCCGATGATGCAGGCTTGGAGTCGAGGTCATCGATGGTCGTGGGTGGGTACCTTGCATCCTCCACCGGTACGTACTGCTTGTGTTGGGCAGCGGGAGGCTCACAACGTGAACAGCCGTTTTACTCTTATTCGATTAGAATGTATATTTAGTAGAACTACTGTTTGATCTTGTGCTGCCCTCATCTCGGAACCGAGTAGAGTTATAGACTTATTAGCGATACTGCCAGAACTAGCCAGGTTCATGGTTGCTCTGCAGAAATCCATCAGTTCATCTTCATCATCACGTTGACTGACTATGGGTACAGAGTACATCTTGCCGAATCAAGATTTGATCGGTCCCTTGTCGCACCGACCCCCGCGCTACAAGAACTGCGCTAGCCAGCGCTGTAAATGCTCTTACTGGTCCCTGTCCTAGCCTCGCGCGTCTCCACAGCGGGAATTGGATGCTCTCCTCCGCTGTCGTCACTTTGAAGCACCAACGACCACCAAGCCGTAGAACATCCTCCGACATTGGTTGTGCTTCATCGCTGCTTTTCAGATGTCCTTTCTTCTCTCTTGAATTTCTTGGGCAAACGCTAATTTTCATGCCATAATTTTCCCGTTCCGAATTGCTGCAGCCCTTACACAGAACATCGTGGTTTTAATCACCTAGCTTGCTCCTCTCTGTTCCGACTTCTCCCACGATATCACCTATTTGGCCCCGGCTCAACAGTTTGCCTTATGGCTTTGCGGAACATCGACTGCGCAACGTTCCGGCTCTTCAAGGGATGCTGATGCTCCATGGAGAGTATCTCGAGCTTTTAAAAATCTCACTCGAATCATGTCCCCCTTGGCTCGCCCTGTAGCCTGTTCGGCAACAAACGCCGCTCGGAGAAGTATCGTTCGCGTATCCGACCCCTCGCGACGACTTCATCTTCGCCTGCAATCTCGCCAGCTTACCACCGGCGCAACGTGCCAGTCTCGGAATGTCAGCGTGGCGGATGGCCACGAACCAGATTCACTAACCCCTCACAATTCTATTACTCGCTCGGTCGAGCCAACTTGGCGATGCCGTAGGCGACCTACTTCCTCGGTCAGCCAGACGAACTCCAGCAGAACCGAAGCACTGCAGCGACGAACCTTTCACACCTACTTCGTAACTCACCTCCCTTCATCATCTGCGCATCCCGACTCGCGGATCAGAGGCCCTGGCCATAATCTACCGCGCGAAGCTTCGACCCCTCATACTCCGGACCCCGGGTCGGCCCCTGCTGTCGCCCCGCCCTACGTGCCATCATCCCGGGACCTCACGGTGGTACGGATACCTTTGCGCCGCGCGAAGCACCACCTTGGAGTCGCAACAGCGAGAGGAAGTAGGCCGTATAATGAGGATAGGGAGCAGGCGGGCACCATCAGCATTCCTGCCTTCGCCAAGAAAGCTCCGCGTAACGTGCGACAGAGGCCGGGAGAGGCCACAGCCGCGGATAGTGCTCTGGGAGACCCTCAAGTCTTTTATTTTGGAGTCTTTGACGGGCATGGCGGAGCTCAATGCGCCGAGTTTATTCAGGAGGAACTCGCAGGCTACATTGAAAAGGCATCGTCCGAGTTTGGGTTAAAAAGCAGCTTGCTCAAGAACGAAATGGAGGGACAGAGTCGCTTGGTACGGAGGGAGAAGACCAAGAAAGAGGCTCTCCAAGATGTCCCAATCAAAGGTCCTGAAGAGGTGAAACAGGAAATGGGTGGCGGCGATTCTAGCAGCGGCGAAATCTACAACAAGCCACAGCACGGTGACAGGATAAAAAGCGCAGAATCACCACCTGCCGAGCTTCTATCTATCGAAAGGGCCATTCAATTGGAAAAAGAGCTGGTCGGCGAGTATAGGAAAACCATCGGGGGCTACTTTCGACGCTTCCACCCCGAGCATTTTGTCATATCCAAAGACGACACGGCCAACGACGCCAAAATCACCGTCGAGTCCGTCTTGACTTACGCCTTCCTGCGTGCCGATCTAGATTTTGTATCGGCGCAAGCGCAAAAAGCCGACGCCGACGACTTGAGGGTGAGCGACGCCCCGCTGAACAACGATGAAATCCTAGGGCGATGTCATGTTCCTCCTTCGGGCCACAACATCGGCGGCACCACCCGTTTCAAGGGTGGCTCAACGGCCTCCGTCGCTCTCATATCGACGCCCACGCCTGCGCCATTCTGGCATCCGGCCGCGCACTCGACCCTCCTATGCGCACATGTAGGCGACAGTCGCATCTTACTTTGCGACACGGCCACCGGTCTCGCTGTGCCGCTTACTTCGGACCACCACCCGAGCACCCCAACAGAAAGCCGCCGGCTACGCCGATACGCACCTGCAGGATCTATGGTCTCAGGCGATAGCTTCGGAGAGGAGCGAATTGCAGGGTTGGCAAACAGCCGCGCCTTTGGCGACGTTGGCAGCAAGCGCATCGGCGTCTCAGCTGAGCCGGAACTCACACGCGTCGAGATGGGTCCCGCACAGTACTCGTTCCTCATACTCATGTCAGATGGTATTTCGGGCACACTGAGCGACCAGGAGATTGTCGATGTGGTAAAGGAGGGTCGCACACCGGAAGAAGGCGCACGTCGTGTCGTCGACTACGCCACAGAGGTATCGTCGGACGGCGACAATGCCACGTGTCAGGTAGTACGTCTCGGCGGATGGGAGCGACGTTCCGAGGGTGGATTGGGAAGTCTTGGAACGAAGGAGATTCGTGATGCGCGTAAGGCGGAAGCGCAGGACCCGCGGAGGGGGAAGCGTTAGTCAAGGAGATATATTTGGTTGAAGCGCTGGGAAAACCAACGCTGGAGTTCTAATGGTGGATCGCAAACGCGGAAGCATTTGCATTGGAGACGACAAATACGAAATAAATAGCTTTTAGACGAGCTGGCGTTGCGTCTGCATTGACGGATGAGATGCTTTCCTGTTACCGCATGTTGATTTTGCATGTGCAAGTAAGAATTGAGACTTGAACATATCAGCCCATATGTATTTATTCATCTTACACCGTTAACATTAGAAATTCGAACATACTACTGAACACCATCAACTTCATAGACCGGTCTCTGGCAAGTATAGTTTAAGGGTTTACTTAGATCTCTACATTATCTTTCACCTATCATTCCCTTTCCAAACCACTGCAGCTGTCGCGTGGCAGCGACTACAAAAACCTAACCAGCTCATCTTTCGGATCAGTATCCGTGATGCGAGCCCGGATATTGATTCCACGAAGGCGGCTGACCCTGCGGGGGATGCTGCGGCTGATGATACTGCGGGTGCGGAGGACCTCCGTAGGGTTGCGGTGGCGGGGGGCCTTGCTGTCCCCACTGTCCCGGAGGTGGACCATATCCCTGGGGCGGAGGCCCACCCCCGTAACTTGGCTGAGGAGGAGGAGCGTCGTAGTATCCGCCAGGTGCAGGTGGAGGCTGCTGCTGATAACTGCTCTGAGAGCCTGCGTAGGAGGGAGCGTTGTGCCCGTAATCGAACGAGGGAGCCTGGCTAGGTGGTGCGGGCGAAGTTGAGACGTATCCCGAAGTAGGGTCGCCGTCCTTACCCTCCATCGAATTGAGGTCACGGCTAGCAACGTGAGCCCAAAGGGAGCCGTTGACCTTGCCGTGGCCGCCGTTGCTGAAATCGCCAAAGGTGCCATGGGAGTGACCACAGGCATCACCGCTGCCACCCCTGTTGTTCTGGCTCTGGTTCTTCAGAATGTGGTTCTCGTGGTTTTTGACAGATTCGGACGAGAGAAGGTGCGCGAGCTCATGGCGACGCGGGTGTTCATCTGCCCATTTTTTAACGGTATGGTACATTTGCTTGTGGATATCAACTCTCTCATCGCGAGCAGCAGGATGATGGAAAGCGCGGAGTACATCGTTGACGACTTCGTCGACGGGTACGTTGGTGTTTTCCCATGCATAAAGAACACGGCTATCACAGTCAAGTCAGTAAGAATTACTGATATGGACGAGAAACAACTTACGGAACCACATATTGTACGATGGTTGTAGCAATCCGGCCAGCACAAGAGTTCAGCACGTTGGTAAAATGATCCTTGGACAGCATGGAGTGCGTCGGGTCCGAGCAACGTGGGTTCTCCCACGGCTCGAGCTGGGACTTGGCGCTGGCACTGATGACGCCCGAAGACCCATCTTTGAGGGCCTTGGAAACCTGGTTGATGATGGGACGGATGAAAGGAGCAAGGAGACCGAGAATAAAAGCCGTGAGCTGTTCACTTATCTTCTCGAGCAGCTTTTCCAGGCCAGGCACCTTAGCAATGCCGCGGCTGATGGCCTTGACGATCCTATCTCGGAATAGTAGGATAGGGTAGATTTGGCCGGAAACCTTGACTGGGTCGAAGTTGGGACTCATGCCGGGCACTACGTTCGCATTGTCACGGCTCAGGTCACGGCTGGCTTCGCGCTTATTCAGCTCCTCCTGAGCATCTGAAGCTTGCTTCAATGATCGGGCCTGCGACGCAAAGCCATCGCCTACACCGGGTAGCTTGCCCACAAGCGAGATAAAGTCGGTCGAGGGGGCGGATATGCCGAGAAAGCTTCGCTTGGAAGAGCTACCGCCAGTCTTCCCTTCTGCGTTCTTGAGAACGATATCAACCTCGTCAACCTCGGACTGCGCGAAATGATCCGAAGCTCCGCCTAGCACGGAGTGCAGAAAGTCGACACCTCCAAAAGTACCTGTTACGAGGGGGAAGACGCGCTTGCCGTGGATGTTGATCTCGGTCTGCGATCCGCAGTGAGGGAAGACGGAGTGGTAGCCGAGCTCTCGCAGAGCCAGCTCGCAGTAGTTGCTGTGAGCACTGAAATCTTCCATACAGTGTAGAGCTTGGCCAAGGCATCGCAAGGCTTCGCAGAGGTCCTCGTCCTTTCCTTTGTTAGAGCCACTGGTGTAGAGCCGTCCATAATGGATACTACGAGCAAAGCTGTAACGGAGATAGCCTGCACTAGTAGCCCAATGGCCAGTCTCGTTGGCAATGTAGTTCTTCATGCCAGTTCGAGGATCGATCTCCGTCTCAACCGGCTCGACCGGGCCTCGTAGTCGAGAGTCAAACTTGCGCGCATCGACGCCTTCTCCGTAACCAAGGGGGTTGTCGATGTGTTCTTCGGCACGGTAGACTCCAAGACGCTCCTCTGTAACTTCGAATTCTTCGGTGGCATAGCCAAAGGCCATGAAAGATAAGACCCAGACCTGCACACGGTTAGGATGGTAATGGAGGTAACGACGAAGAGCTTACAAGAATGCGAATAGTGGCGGCATTGACTCCCTTCAAAGTACCGACATCACGAGCCTGAGAGTAGTCGCGAAGCCAGTTGCCAAAGTACGTGCGCTTGATGAGCATGCTCGTCCATTTGGTTCCGTGTAGAAAGGCGATAGTTTCGAGGATATCTTCAATGTCTGGCAAGGTGTCAGCTTACTACCGATTGGCAATCACCAAGGTGAATGCGAGCCCTTACCTCCATGGCGCCAATTGTGACCCTCGACCTATATAAGGAATGCGTGTTAGACTTGATGGGGTCGCGGTCCATTTCACTACCCACCTGAGAGATGGACGGGATGTTCCCAGCACCGAAAGCTGAAGCTTTGCCGGGCAGCAAAACGAGGCATACTGTGATCAGCAGCAGCCAGGAGCCCCGCGTCGAGCAAAATGACGGCATGACGCAGCCCTACGGCGGGGTATTTACAGCGATAGAATCAGTGCTGAGAGAGCCTAATAATAACCCGGTAGGTTTGTGAAGTAAGCGAAGTAGCTAGTCTCGCAGCAAAAGAGGAAGAGGGGATGCAACAAGAGCTCTTGCGGATATTGAATCTGGGAGAAAGATGGGGGATTGGGTAGTGTCTTATTAGAGCTTCAGATTCGGAATCAAGCTTAGGAACGTCACTGCGTCTGGATCCAGATGGGGTTGCCACATTGATCATTTATTACTGAGGCATGCTACTCTAGTGGGTGGCTGAACTATTCTCCAAGCTGCCGTCAGCTGGGTATTCATCTCAACTGTCTTGGCATAAGACAACGTCGAGAACTGCTACGGTAAAATAAAACTTCAGTTACGTACTACGTACTCAGCCCCAATTCTAAGAACCCGGTAAGCCAAGAGGCTTCTCGCCGCTCTTCCGTTGCGACCCAGCCTGTTGTTAGGCATTCTGGCTATTGATGGGCGTGAAGGGCGTCTCCTGATCCGCTTGCATTGATAACACATCCATCACCTACGCGATAACATCACTAGGATGTGATTGTTCTTGTCCGGGGCCATGTCTCCTAGAGTAGTTGTGACATTTATGATAAAACATTATCAGGTCAAAGTGATTATCCAGCTTGGTCTCTCGCAGAACTTCCAGGCCGTGTAAGCACATTACGATGTCAGCCACAATTATCTACCCTAGTAGGTCATCCCGCAACAGCATTACCTTGCGCCATCCACACTGGTGCTCATGTGAAAGATATATTCCAACATGCAATACTGCATGTGAGAGACATAATACAAGCTTCGTTATCGGCTTTGCTTTCCAGGGTCCGCTTGTCTGGATGGCGTCTCTTCTGCAGTGGCTCGTGGGTCAACCTGGATGCCTCTTGCACAGACCCACCCCCCTAGCCACCACCTAGCAAATATGATCCCACTCCGCCAACACCATTCGCTGGAGAGCATCTCAACCTAACGGACGAAAGGGCAAATAATTGCGATCTTCTTGCAAGGGTTGCAGCTGAACTCGGAGTCGCGTGACTGCATTGATGAGATAATACGATTGCTCAACGATGATGCATGGCAGTTTAAAGTTGAGGGTGTGGGCAGGGTAGTAAGGCATAAGTTAGGGAGAGGGCAAAGGGTGTCAATTCGGAAGACGGAGTTGACAGCATCCGCCAAAGAACCGTGGTCTGATGGAAGTAAAGGTTTCGCGGACCGGCAGGTAGATTGCTTCGATACTTTCCTCCATAGTCCAGTGCAGATCTATTATTACTAGTTTTACTGGTGAGAAATTCCCAAGGGATTCGGATGCTCCGGCTGCTCTGGCATTGGTTATCTAAGGTAATATAAGGTGTAGCTTCAAGAGGCAGGACAAGTTCCTGGGCCCATCGATAGCATCTTGAGCTGCCATCGATTCAAACAACCGTCACGGTACAGCGCATGGATTCTAAACTACGGAGGGAGTAGAAGCGCCATGGCCTTCAATGTAGATAATTGCCATGCCTCCTTTTCCCATCGGAATCACTAACAATCCATCCCCACTGTATCATGGGTTGCTTGCCCCTGAAACGTAAGACTAATCCCATCTTGCCCATCGCATTGAAATCGACTGACAGTTCGAATGTGGCGAATTACCGACGAGTCGAACTGTTAGCACTCCCTCACATGTTTGACCAGAGCTCTACCAGTGTATGGGGCTGGCCCAGTAGGGGCAGCCAATGCGTGGCAATGTGTGGCATGTGTGGCATGTTCGCTCTGATCATTATAGCGCCACTCGGTGATTCGTCTGCTAACTGCTACCGAAGGGGAGGATCCTCATTGAAAAAAATCCCCCAAAACCCCTGCAACAGATATACCTCCAACACCCTCTCCCCTTCCGCCTCATCCCGCCGTTTATAACTTCCATCAACGGGCTTGTTTTACTTCAGCTTCAATCGGTGCTGTTGTCTTCCGGTCTCTTGTTGCCTTCCCTTCCTTTCTTTGCCTCCACGCCTCCTAGTTGCCTCAGACCGAGATCCAGATTGGACGTTTCTCAACAACCATATTCTGGCTCGAATCCTCTCCTTTGAATCGACAACTCGCCTGCCGAGTCGGATCCGACCGCCACAATGCCCTCCAGAACACTCCCTACTTTTTCCCGCGCTGAAGTCGAGTCGCACAACTCAAAGGAGTCTTGCTATGTCACCATCGGTCGCAAAGTCTTCGACGTCACCGACTTCGCTCAAGACCACCCCGGCGGTGCCGACCTGGTACTCGACTACGCTGGCAAAGACATCGAGGAAATCCTGAAGGATCCAGCCTCCCACCCCCACTCCGAGACCGCATACGATATCCTTGACGAATCCCTCGTTGGTCTTTTGGCTTTCCAGAAGATCATTGCGAACGGCGACGCCAATGGCCACGCGAACGGCAACAGCGACAAGGTGCCCGACGAGGAGCTCGTCGAGGAGGAACTTGGTGCGGACGGCAAGAAGATTCATCCGCGAACCGGCATGTCATGTGAAGAGGACTTGACCAAGGATACCGACTTCACTTCCGACTACAAGAAGCATAAGTTCCTCGACTTGAGCAGACCTCTTTTTCCTCAGCTCTGGTTCGGCGGGTTCACCAAAGAGTTCTACCTCGACCAGGTTCATCGCCCTCGCCACTACAAGGGCGGCGCATCCGCGCCTCTCTTCGGTAACTTCCTCGAGCCGCTGTCCAAGACGGCTTGGTGGGTGGTGCCGTCTGTTTGGCTTCCCTGCGTTGCCTACGGCACCTACATTGCCAACACCGGCTTCAGCAATCCTCTTTACACAGCTGGTTACTGGGCCTTTGGCCTCTTCTTCTGGACAATCATTGAATACGTTCTGCACCGATTTCTCTTCCACCTGGACTAGTAAGTGTTCCTTTGTCGCCACGAAATGTCTCCCCAATGCTAATCTCACGTAGCTATTTGCCCGACAACCGTGTTGGCATCACTTTGCACTTCCTGCTCCACGGTATCCACCACTACCTACCGATGGACAAGTACCGTCTAGTCATGCCCCCCACCCTCTTCGCGATCCTCGCGACGCCTTTCTGGTCCTTTGCCCATGCCGTTCTCTTCCACAACTGGTTTGCCGCGACTGCCGCGTACTGCGGAGGCATCTTCGGCTACGTCTGCTATGACTTGACTCACTATTTCCTGCACTTCCAGGATCTCCCTTTCTGGTACAAGGGGCTCAAGCGCTACCATCTCGCCCATCACTTCCTCGACTACGAGCTTGGCTTTGGCGTTACCAGCAAGTTTTGGGACACCGTCTTCGGCACCGAGCTCATCTATCGCGTTAAGACTGAGTAAAATGTCTTGTACCTGTATTAATTTTTTGTTTGGAACATTACTCAGGTCACGATATACACTCGTTTCCACCACTGTTGAGGGCTCACATGAGCGGGAGTTTGGGAACATGATTTAGGAAAGTAATGAGCTTACGCGGACGCTGGACGTAATGACAGGACATTAGTAACATTACCCTTTAATACTGTAGATTGTACCCTATGGAGGTCCGTTTCTGTTGGTAAACAATATATAATAATTCACATTTTCTTCAATGCCTACACTTTCTTCCATTTACCCATCAATAAATCCAACGTCCCGTCCTTTCTATTGGGCCCAATAACTTAACGTTATGGCTCTCCACGAAAAGGGGTTGCTAGCACGTTCAGCATATGCGGCTCACGTGACTGTACACGAGACTCGGTGATCCCGCCTCTGAATCAAACCTTGACCTCCGTGTTCGGTCATGTTAAGGCTTTTCTTCGAGCATTAGACAATCGTATCCACGGCCAACACCTACGACCTACAATCCTTCCCCCACATCATCGCCGGCGTACAACTCCCGTAAAATAACCGACTGTCCCTAGTGAACACCATGGCGACTCTTGATGTAGAGGCGCTTCTCGACGCAACTGCCAAGGACGCTAGTCAACAGAAAACCGGAAGCCCGAGCGAAGACAAGGCGAAGGATGACCAGTCCGACCGACGGGATGGTGGAAAGGATCGTGGCCGTGATCGCGATGGTAGCCGTCCCCGTGATGACCGACGACGACGGGATCGTAGAGATCTCAGCCAGAACCGCAGCCGGAGAGGCACCCCCGATGTTGTAGGAACACCGCGAAGCGATGCGGGCAGCCACAAGAGTAGGAGGAGAAGCAGAAGCCGCGATGATGATCGCCGTCACTCACGCCGAAACAGAGATGGCGACTTCTACAGGGGTGGGCGACGCTCGCGCTCCCGCTCCCGCTCACCCTATCGCCACTATCGCCCCCGCGATGACCGCGAGCCTCGTGAGAGACGCGACCGTAATGATAGACGCTCTCGCGACATGGGTCGGGCTAGAGACGATGACCGCCGGGATTCTAAGCGCGATACTGGGCCCCAACCTACCGAAGACGAGCGGGATAGTCGCACTGTATTCGTGCAGCAACTTGCAGCCAGGCTGCGAACCCGTGAGTTGAAGGAGTTTTTTGAGAAGGTTGGTCCTGTCAACGAGGCTCAGATCGTCAAGGATCGTATCAGCCAGAGATCAAAGGGGTAAGTGATACCAAGCCCAAGGTTTTTAAAATGCAAGGCTAACTTGATGACAGAGTTGGTTATGTCGAGTTTAAGAACGAGGAATCCGTTACTCAGGCCCTTCAACTTACCGGACAGAAACTCTTAGGTATTCCTGTCATTGTGCAAGTGACAGAAGCCGAAAAGAACCGACAAGCACGCAATCCCGAAGCCTCGGGTCCTCACCCCAATTCGATTCCTTTTCACCGCCTTTATGTCGGCAACATCCATTTCAACGTTACAGAGCAGGACTTGCAGGCCGTTTTCGAACCCTTTGGCGAACTTGAATTTGTCCAATTGCAAAAAGATGAGAATAATCGCAGTCGCGGATATGGTTTCGTTCAGTAAGTCTAGACTCGAAATATATTGCTCAGCTCAGTTCTAACCCTCTGACAGGTTTCGCGATGCAACACAGGCACGAGAGGCACTGGAGAAGATGAACGGCTTCGATCTTGCCGGACGTCCGATCCGTGTCGGTCTTGGAAACGATAAGTTCACCCCTGAGAGTACGGCCAACCTGTTGCAGAGATTTTCCGGTCAGAACCAGAGTCAGTTTCAGGGCTCTGCCTTTTCCGGTTCCGGAGGACGAGGCCCCCAAAACTCCAACTTTGACCGAGCCGGAGGAAGAGACAGCGAGAAGACGGGTGGCGCTAGCGCGTTGGACGATACCGACGTTGCCGGCGTCAATTTTAACAACTATAGTCGCGACGCATTGATGCGGAAGCTTGCTAGGACTGACGAGAGCACACCCAATGGCAGTGACGAGCGACAGGTTCTCAAGCCCAAGACGGAGGCTAAGCCTCTCCCGGTCAACGTCAACATGGCCAGCCGTTGTGTTGTCCTACATAACATGTTCGATCCTGATGAGTATGTTACCGTCCCTCCCGCTGCGCAATGCATAACAAATACTGACTATGTCTCTCTAGGGAAGAAGGTGATGATTGGGTCAAGGAACTCGAGGATGACGTTCGCCAGGAAGCCGAGACCAAGTATGGGCACGTTGTGCACATCTCGGTCGACCCCAACTCCAAGGGCGATATCTATCTCAAGTTTGACAAAGTCCAGGGCGGCGAGAACGCCATCAAGGGCCTCAACGGCCGATACTTTGGAGGGCGCATGATCGACGCGTCGCCTGTTGTAGATGCCGTCTACAGCAGTTTGTTTTCCCGTACCCGGGCAATTTAAGCTAATGTTGGCCTGTTTCGACACTGCTATCTAGGACACCTCGCAGGTTAGCGGTGTCCGTTCTCCAACATACTGGCTGGGCGCCTAACTAAGACTCGGTTGTGCAACAGACATGCAGTCTTGGCATCTTTCGAGAGCCGTCGACTTCTCCCGAGAAGCAAGATGACCGACAGAAACTCGTCGCGCTCTACACGGTCCAAGATGCCCCCGGCATTCCCCACGGCACAAGTACTTGAAACGTTATCCGATCCACTAAACCTCATTGCTGTTGCAGGTTCTTCTCTAGTAACCCTGGACGCCGCGAAACGACTCAAGGATCCGAATGAAGAGAAAATGAAAAGAAAACGCCAAGTCACCCACAGGTTCAGCGCTCGCTAAGTCGCAAGAACGTCCTGCTGATAACTGTACCACAGGACGGCTCATTCATCCGCTTCGATGTTACGAGGCAATCACCTCAATCTCCCGCCGCAACTGTCTCTCTAGATAAAGTGTTCATTTGGTTTTACAAAATATATATTGTGTTTAGCGTGACCGACTTATTCCTGTCTCTTGTGAGTGCGTGCCTGAACATTTGTCTCGTTACGCTACTGTTCTTCCAGTGTCTGTAGGCTATGACAAGGATGACGCAGATCGACAACTGCCAAGTGTCAACACCTGACACCCTTTTCTTCTTCTTCCTGTCTCTCTTTCTCTTTTCTGGGAGAGTTGGAAGAAAAGTGAACGCTTCCCTATGCCAGACATGTCGCGATGACGAGGCTAGTTGCTCAAGCTCAGGTTTGATGGCAATGGCCGGGATCATCTGAATCCAGATCACTTTTCTTTTGGCGTCCAATCCTCCGACATTTGTCTCTCGCCCCTCATTGGCCTGTTGTCGTTTGTCCTGACCTGTCCCGTATCCGTTTGAAGCACCTGAGTTGAGGTTCACCTCCAGAACTTCTTCACAGTGCCTTGGCTAGGTACAGCAGGTTTCCCATCCACATGATATGGTAGTCAAGGATCTAGGGCAATCAAGGGAGTAAGACTATGTTACTACTTCTATATCGTTGACGCCTTGCCCAGCTTCTTAGGTCAATTGCTAGCAATAAATTCTGACTTGTCTGGTTAGGCATGAGGTAGGTAGGTTTTACATGTCAGGGGGTCCTTCAGAAATCCTCGGTACTTCTCGACTGACATCTTGTCGAAGCATTGGGCCTGTGTTTTTGCCAAAGGGTGTGCAAGTGAATTCAGATTAGTGTTTCTTTCAAGACGTTTCTGAAGGCAAAACCCTGTCGCTCTCACACCGCGCATTCACCTTCATTTCTTACATCACCCTCAAAACCTCGCCCCTCCCTCCCCACCACCCACTTTCTCTCCTCATCATCCTCTTCATACTCTTCCATCCCGTCTTTTCAAGAGAAGTCCGTAAGGCTGTAGCTTTGACGAGGCATTTCTCCCTGCACATCCAACATCTCTAGAGCATCTGGAGAATAATGAAAACCAAACCTCTGCAGCTTTCTGACAGCAGCTCAAGCGAACCTCGTTGGGCTCGCGACTCACATCAGTCGAAATCGAGCTCAAAGGACAGCGAGAGCACCTCACAAACAAAGTCACAGGGAAGCATGCTTTCCATTAACTTCTCGACTCCTCTAGCTGGGGCTGCTCGGTCGGAGAGGATCAAGCAGATGACGAAGAACCATGTAAGTTCTCCCGCGTTGCAATTCTGCTTGGGCCGCCCAGACATGGTGCACCTACACGTCTACGTATACGCTGTTGCCTCACCCTTTGCTTGTCATGTTTGGTTCACCCGCCTGAGACTGACGATTTAAAGCCTGCGTTTGTCAGATCCCGAGGCGCACAAGAAGTCCTGGTCAAGCTCCAGACCTCACTCCGTCGCATGCCGGGCGTCTCATCTCGCGAATCAGAGGAGATCGTCGCGCAGCTGCAGGAGGTCGGCCAGGTCATCAGCCAGGAGACGAGCCAGCTTGTAGATGCCCTGATGAATAGCACGCTCGATCAGGACGACACCGACAAGGCCATCGCTCGAATGAGCATCGAGGCCAATCTGGCCAAGGCTCGTACTGATGATGATTCGCACACAATGGGCAAGCTTCGTGACGAGCTGAAGACTGAGAAGCAGAAGCGCAAGGAGATCGATGATAGGCTCCTGAAATTGTTGGAGGGGCTGCAGGCTCTTTCGGTTGACCTGAAGTCACGTATAATCAAGAGAGAAGATGATGGCTCTGATCATGGTAGCTCCTCTACTCCTTCAGTACATGAGCACTTACTCAAGGTAAGTCATCGTCAGTCTTGGGTTAGCCACGTCTCATCTAATCGTACGGGCAGCATGTTGAGGAGAGCATCATGAAACTTGAAGACCAGGCTAGCCAGTACACCATCCGGGTCACTGAAAGCTCCTTTGCCGATAGTCCCGAGTCCATGCCTGTTACTCGAGCCATCGAAACGGTCCCCGACCCCCATGGGAATGAAGAAGAAGAAGGAGGAGGAGAACAGAAGTCTCTTATGAGCTTGCGTTCTGGTGCTCGTCATAATGTTCGCCATCAAGACTCCCATCAAGTTGAGGTTCATCATGAGCCGGAACTCGACAATGGCCAGATCCTCGCGCACGTCTTTGACGACATGACGCCTCCTTTCTCTCGACCGGAGACTGGCTTCCAGGAGCGTTCTCGCTCGATTGCTGCCCGCCGTTCTGGCTCCGCCAACATGGAGCTGGTTCGTCCTCCATCTAGAGCGCCGACTCAGTGGAATCCTCCTCAAGCTGGCGGTTCCCGTTTCGGCACCCCTGGACACTACGACATTGGCTTTCCTACGCAGGCTATGGGCAGCCACCTGGGGAACAGCATGAACAGCATGGCCGGTCCTCTATCTAGCTTTGGCAGAGCACCATCTCGTCGAGGCTTTCACCACGGTTCGTACCGCTCCAACACCAACGACATGTACCACTCGGGTTTCCTCTCTTCGGACAAGGGTCTCTCTCGTCCCGAGAGTTCCATCGGTCACCGACAGGACTTTGGCCCTACCACTCCATCGTCGCGCAACAAGTACAGAAACTACCGTGACCCTGTCTCACCCGATTTCGCCGGCGGTCCTTACCAGCACATGACCGGGTCGGGTCCAGTCACTCCTCGTCCTCCTCGCTATCCCACTCCCATGATTCACATCACGGACATGACCGTCGCCGCTTGGAACGAGCAGATCCTCGAGTTTTACGCCACCATTCGTAACTTTGTAGAGAAGCACGCTGGTCAGCCGACTCACATCAAGCCGACCGGCTTCTCAAATACGCGTCTCTGGCCGGTTCTGCTGGCAACTTACTACCCGCTGTCTGACCTCGAGGCCATCTCTTACCTCGAGTTTCACCTGAAGGAGGAGAGCTCCAAGTCGTGCCTCGTTACTCGGGTGATTGTGGACTACATCGTCAACCGAGTCTGGACTGTGCGCGCGTGGGTCGGTGCTGATAATCAGGCCAGCCGTAGCCTCATGGAGGTCGACAGGGACCTCGAGAGAACTCAAGGCATGTTCCCACTCCGAACCCCTCGCAGCGGAACGGACTTTGGCTAACTCACATCTAGGCCAGCAGTCTGCGTACCGCCAACCCATCCTCGACCGCCAAGCCGCAGCCATCGACTCCGTCCTCAAGCTAGACCACTTCCAAGACTTCAGCCACATGCGCATCGTAGACATCACCGAGAAGCTCCTCGGCGTCATCAACCCCCTTCTCAACGGAAACACCTCTCCGCAAGCTGCCTACCGCGACCTCGAGATGGTCTCAACCGCCGCGTGGGGGCTGTCCTCGCGCATCCTCACCTCGCGCCTCACATTCGACTTCCGCTTCCCAGAGGTTGGCTCACGCTACTCGTGCCAGAGCATGATCGCTATCTGGCCCAGCATGGACCCCATGGAGCTTCAGGCCAAGCACTGGCGCGTCGCCTTGGTCACCACGCCCGTCATTACGTGTCGCAACGACACGGGCGCCAACATCTCGGCGCACTCGGTTGCCCTGGCGGATGTTGTCTGCATGCAGTAGACTTTACTTCCTTTTCTTTAGAAAGAGAAACAAAACCCCAGTCGAGACCGCGGGTGGTGGTGTCGTGCTGGGGGCTGTGGTCCGCGGGCGTCGGCCACACGAATAGAGTCTTGTGATGTCTGCCTGGGATTTAAGCATCGGCGAAGCAACAGGTGATTTCGCGAGGCCGAGTCAACCGGCCCGGCGGGGGGTTCTGGTTGTCAATCAGACAGCCAACAGCATCATCCCAGACAGCGTTTTCCACTTCTGGGGCTTTTTACGTGGACCGTCTTCATATACCAGGCCAACAAGAGGCCGCTTAGATTCTTACACATGGCCGCAACACGTTGCTTGTGGCATGAAACGAATGTCTTTTCTTTTTCTCTCTCTTTTTCTTTTTTTCTTTCAAAGACTCTTACGTTCTTCTGAAGACTGATCTGTTGTTACGGGCACTGATGGGAGTGGCCAGCATATGAGACACCATGTGTCTTTTTGGGTTTCGGATCATGGGATCATGCATCAGACTCAGTATTCGTGATTTTGGTTGGGCCTTCCAACAAAAGCTAAGACAAGGCAGACTTGGGACTTAATTATTGGTTTGGTAGTTGGGCAGTACAGGCGCGATTCTTAGATCATTCAGCTCTCTCTGTGGGCAGAAACGATCTACATGAAGATAGTGAGCCACAGGCGAAATAACCATACAGTTATGAGAAGATGAAAGTCACATGTGTATAGTATGTGAATTGCGTGTCCGTCATCAGCTACAATATTAGTAGTGTCAATGACTCAATCTCCCTGTGGTTTAAGCGGCGAGCTTCACTATCCATCTGTCTAGTCTCGTCTACCTGATGATGGGGTTTCTCTGAATGGAGAAGTATCACCGTTAAGGCTTCCCGTAATATGAATTCCCGTAAGCTACAGACATAATCATACCCTTCTTTCGGCAACCAGGATATCATCCCTTGATCAAGACCGACGTCTGCGCTGCTGGCCGCTTGTGGACATGCGGTCAATACGGCGGACAACTGCTCCTAGAACAACTTTGAGAATACCGTCAGCGGTCAAGCCCTTGTTCCGACTTGAGAAGTTGTTGGTGGTGTCCCAGGTAGTGGTGTCGACCATGTCGCGGATGCCTAAATTCGCCAGATCGTCATCGAGCTCGCGCAGAGCGGTGGTGGCACTAGGCTCGCTGCCAACCTGGAAGAATTGAATGCCCACCTGGTGCGGAAGAGCTTCGAGCTTATCGAGCTTTCGAGCTTGCTGGACGATAATGCTCTCTGGGTCATCAGTAGCGCATCCATCAGTGATGATGATGATGTTGACAGGCTTGACCGCCTCCATATTCTCGCGGTAGCGTTCCAGTTCAGCAACGTATGGGCGCAGGATACTCTGCAGACGACTACCAGTGGGGGTGGCACCGCGAGGACGGACAGATTCAAAGAGTCCCTGAACCTGCCTAGCGTCGCGGATATTGGTATAGCCGCCGGGGCCCTTTGTGCCAGAGGCCTTCTCGTTAGAGCGGTGGTTGAGGAAGTATACGTCGATGCCGTCCGGGTCGTGGGACGTACAAACAGGCGTTATGGCGGCTAAAGCATCACGAACCTCCTTCCAGGAGCGGCCAGCCATGGAGCCCGAGTCGTCGATGATGAATACGGAGTCGAATGTTGACAGAAACGCATACTGGTCCTCTTCGCTGGTGATACTAGCTAAGCTAAGAGCCGGCGAGACGCTGCGAGCAATATCGAGTCCGGCTGATCCGGGGGTACCTTCGGTGTATGCTGGAGGAGCTTCATATACTAAGCGATCCTTGTCAGCCCTCATCTCGTCGCATAATGTCACCTCTATAGAGCTCAAACTTACCGGTACTCTTTGGCTTGCCGGCTGTCGAAGGGCTGAAATATGAATTGGTAGTTTGTAGGAATTGTTCCCCAGACAAGTTCTTGTCCAACTTGTTAGAGGCCTTGGATCCAGAGATCCTCTTGAAGAAGCTCCCGATTGGAGAAGGCATGCTGGTTGATTTTGTTGAGGTGCAGGTGCAAGTGATTGTGAAAGAAGAAGAAGGGCGTACACTCGCCATTCTGGGTAGGGGTAGGGGTATGTTCGATGTATGTCTCTTTATGTGAATGGCGCCTGCCTTTCTTTGTGCTGTTGACCAAACTCTAAGTATTACCAGTGACCTGACCTGAGTTGGATGCGTTGATCTTGTGACGACCAAGAGCAGCTTCGAGGCGGCAGCGGTGCAAAGTTTGGTGGGAGTTTGAACAAGATAATTGAAGCTTGAAGATATGCTTCTGAAGAGTAGATGCAAGGCCAATTCTCTTTGGTAGATATGTATTACTCTATGTTGCTCTCGAAAGCTTGGGATATAACAAACATCCTCTGGCCTTTTCCTTGATTGTACCTCATCTTTATATTCATCGACGTTTGGGATGAAGTCTTCTAGCCTAGGCAGATTGAAGCGAGGCTCTTTCTTCCCTCCTTTTCTTCTGGTAATGACATTTTAGAAAGAAAGAGAGAAAATGCCTATGCGAGAGTCAGCATTAGTAGAGAGTGGGTGCATTGGTAAGTGATGGTTGATCTAACGTTAGTATCTATCTACTCTAGTTAAGAGTATGTGAGGTTGGTCGTGTAAGTCAAGTTGGCGTGGTCTGTACTTGGTAATACTTTAGGGCCTGTGTACCTGTACTACTGTACCTTCAGCGCTGCGCCAGCACAGCTGACAGTGAGCAAGGAGGCGCAGCTGCAAAGCCTCACACCATCTGCTTATCCGAGTCTAGGATTCAAAAGGACTTCTTATGTGCGCTGTCTCATGCTTGATTACGTTTAAACTTATCATCAATGTACACGTGATGTGTTTCTCACGCGAGTCAGTGATGTATATGCCTTGTCTGCCTACTGTAGTGGTTCTGGGCTTTTCTGGTGGCGCAGGGGTTGAAAACTGTCACTAACCAACTGCCTTTGCGACGCACCGAGAAGCATAGTTTCGCATGCTAGATGTCCTTCTTTCCTTCTTTCTTTCTCTCTTCTTCTTTTTTCTTTCTTTTTCTTTCTTGTAACGTACAAGTAAGCTGGACAAGCTGGTGATAGATACGAGTCGCGTATTGGTAGTACTATACGGTACTGAGACCGAGTACCTCTACTTACTCTCCAGTGCTCATCCGTTCTAGAAGAGCAACTGCCGGCCAAGGCGGGAGGGAAGTGGGCCCATCCATTCTACCCACAAGTTACTGTATCCGTATATCCACACGTTGAACTCAACACAATACGTCATTGGCCAATCGTGCTCCAGAAAACTCGTAGAGCTACAGTAGAGCTACTCCAAGTCAGTCTTCCTCTCACGGGAGACCCTCTGAAGTTCATGATATTGAGTTGATGCACCCGGCACTCGACTTTAAACGTAAACCCTGGGTCAGCATAAGTGCTCAGAGATGCTCGTCACGCGCTCAGAATCTTCAAGACTACCTATCATTCATTAAATCGTGCCGGTCATCGAACCGAAGCCCCTTGCCCACCACCCCGCAGCGTCAGTGCGACGCGACGGAGTTGCACTTATTTACGTATGCGCTTTCCTTCCCAGACCGACTTTACACGGCTATTTCATTATTTTCGTTCCCCTTTTCTTCCCTCATTCTCCTCTCTACCTATCTTCTTCTTCAGACCTACCTCTCCAGACCTCACATCTTCGCCGGACGAACCTCTTCATCTCCTAGTATTTGCTTGCTCCTCCCTCCAGCTACGTGCCGTGATCCGTGATCCGTGATCCCGTCTCGCCCGAACTCGGCGCTTTTGCAACACGTCGCCGCCCGCCCCCGCCGTAGTTCGTTTCCCTTCCTAGGTTCCCCAGATTTTCTCTGGACGTATACCTACAACCCGCAACTTCGACATCCTCACAACATCATCCAGCCCATCATGTTTGGTCGCAAGTTTTCCATCAACCGTCATACTGGCGTTCCTAAGCCCAGGCGCACCAGCATTGGTGGCGAGGCTCAAGGAAGTGGTAAGTAACCCTCTTTTCTTGCCCTACCTTTTTCCGCAGGAACTCTCCACGATCAAGTTCAAGTTTCCTCCCCTTGACAAGGCATCGTCGGATATGTCATCTTGATGCCCAACCCCCAAGGTGTCGGATAACCCCGTTTTCCTCGAGCCCAGGTATGCTCGGAGAGCTGCAGCACACCCCTCCTGCATGAACCACTCCAGCTTTCTGCAAGCGACCAATTTTGACCCCACCTCCGCAATTCCCCCTCTCAACCTGAGCCGCAACACCAGCAAGTGACACGACGAAAACCGTCCTGGAAGACCAGGAATGAGCTCGCGCTGACTGCCCTACAGAAACCCAGTCCAAGGTCCATCGCCAGTTCCGAAGCGCCCACGAAGGTCACCAGCCCCACGCTGGCCTTGACGCGAGCCGATCCTCCACCGGTGTCATCTGGTGTACCGAACGCGCCTCCGAGTATGGCTTCCTTGAGGAGCCTGAGCGCTGGGCCAACCTAGGCCAAGGTGCCCCCGAGGTCGAGGACGAGATTGCTGGCTGCTTCACGAGGCCCGAGACCATTGACATATCCATGGCTGGCCGAGAGTACGGTCCCACCGCCGGTATCAAGCCTTTGCGCGAGGCTGTCGCCAAGCTATACAATGAGATGCACCGACAGGGCAAGAGTAGCCAGTACACCTGGGAGAACGTCGCCATCGTTCCTGGTGGTCGAGCTGGTCTGATTCGAATCGCTGCCGTGCTCGGAAACTCGTACCTGAGCTTCTTCTTGCCCGACTATACAGCTTACAATGAGATGTTGAGTCTTTTCAAAAACGTGGGCTCCCACAAAAAGTCTAAGACAGCACGTCACGGATACAGGAGAAGCACTGACGTGATTCACAGTTCGCTGCCATTCCTGTGCCGCTCAACGAGGAGGACGGCTACCATATCCACCCCGATAAGATTACCGAAGAAATCCACCGTGGTACCTCTGTCATCTTGACTTCAAATCCCCGTAACCCTACCGGACGTGTTGTCGCAAACCCTGAGCTCGCCGAGATCCAAGATATCTGCCGCGGTCGTGCCACCTTCATCAGTGATGAGTTCTACTCTGGGTACAACTACACCAGCAACTGCGACGGCAGCACCATCTCAGCTGCCGAGAACGTTGAGGATGTCGATGAAGATGACGTTCTGATCATCGACGGCCTGACGAAGCGCTTCCGCCTTCCTGGCTGGCGTATCGCGTGGATTCTGGGTCCCAAGGGTGAGTTACTCCTTATCGAACCTGCCTCGGACGACGTATAAGCTGACACCTCCGAACAGAATACATCACTGCGTATGTGATAGATGACATCGGTCTGCTTGGAGCTTGGCTAACGCGGATGTAGTATTGGCTCGTGTGGAAGTTACCTGGATGGTGGTGCCAACCACCCTTTCCAGGAGGCTTCCATTCCTATGCTGGACCCTGGCTTGGTGAAGACGGAGATGGCTCACCTGCAGGCTCACTTCCGGGTTCGTGACACTCGCATAAGCTGTCGCCACAAGATGTTGCTAACAGATAGTAGGACAAGCGTGACTACGTCGTCCGACGTCTACGTGAGATGGGATTCCTGATTAAATACGTCCCTGATTCAACTTTCTACCTGTATGCACATATACGATCCGACGTCCATTGCGCTGTCGCTAACTATCGCCTAGCTGGCTCAACCTCGAGGGTCTCCCCGAGTCCATCGCCGACGGTCTCAACTTCTTCCAGGCCTGTCTGGAGGAGAAGGTCATTGTTGTCCCCGGCATCTTCTTCGACCTCAACCCCTCGCGCCGCCGCGACCTGTTTGACAGCCCTTGCCACCACTTTGTGCGCCTGTCTTACGGCCCCAGGATGGATGTGCTGAAGATGGGTCTCGATGGAATCGAACGTGTTGTTCACAAGTGAGTGGCATATCTTGTCGAATCGTTGTCGAAACTTGCTAACCGGATCTTTTATAGGCACCGAAAGACTACCTAGTATCAGTAACAGCATCGACAAAGGTCTAAACTAAGTTTGGGTAAGAAGATAAGAACATACATGAGGACGTTTGACAGCGTAGAAGTTGCTCTAAAGCATCGAGCTCTAGACTAGATGGTGGAAGATTGCGTCGGACATGTTTGAGTGCTCATTCGTTGTACATTTCGGAATCGCTGCGGTGGATACTAGGCCAAGCAACACATGTTCCTTCTGTAGACTGTGAAGTACAACATCCGACATTTTCTCCGACCCGTCTGCCCTCTTGCCCGCTGCTCTACTACCGTGTCGTGTATCTCTTTCAAATACGATCACGATCTAAGATGCATGAGAGAGACCAAAGCACGCCAACTCGTAGCTTATTGTGCCATCATCCCTGCTTCCCACCTGCAGTCTCATCTTTCCCAGATAGGAATTTCTCAAGTAAAATGTTTCCTCCCTCGTCTGGGGACTGGGACGCGCTTCTCTAGCCTGCGCATGCGGCCCGCGATGGCATCATCGGAACCAAGGCGTAGATCGGCCACCATCCCGCCGCATCAGCCAATCTCAAACCAGCATCCCATACTCTTTGTTCGTAGATCCCAGGTCCACCTTTACGGTGAAGCGTTGGCTTCATCTTCGTCTTTTGCAACGTTGCAAACTTCGAGACTACCTATGCCATGTTGTGGGCAAGTTGGTGGGGACCCTGGCAAGGTTGGACTCGGAACTTTTGCGGGTTGGAGATTTTTAGATTGGAGACTTTTAGATTGGTGGGTAAAGCAGACGCCTTCGTCTGGTTGATGGAGTTGCGCTGCCTTCTTCAACGGGTGGCTGCTCGCCAAACCTCGAGGTCTGGAGTTGATATGCTGGCGCTTGACACATACTCATCGGGGAAGGGCTGGACTAAACATGTCATACGTAACATCAACCTTGGGTCATGGTTTGCTACAGGATACAGAAAGGGATCTTTTGTCCTTAGATTCTTCATGAAAGCGCACTTCGTGAATGTTCACGTATGGCCCGTTGTAGGAATTTCCATGTTGTGAGGCGGCAGTCGCTGGAAGGTTCTTCTTAGTGGATCCGCGAGACTGCGCCCTCCATCTTCTCTAATGACCGATTCTCCCCTTTGAAGGAATCCAACAACATCCATCACGACCTGCTCACACCTGCACAAGAGCCAGCGCATATAAGTCGATAATGTCATTCATGCGCATGTCACGACTTTCATCCCGCGCCCACTACCCATCCACCCGCCAACTCACCCCATCATCCCACGCCCTCGCGCGTCAACATCAATCACGGGCCTCACCTTCAGCCTCAGGAGCACTCACCGACACCGACACAAGCGCAATGCCCTCCTCCACAGACGATCCCCGCAACCCCACTGCCGCCGCCGCCGCCGCCAAACGAGGCCCCCTTCCGCTCCCCGCGCCCGACGCTGACGGCAGCAGCAGCAGCAGCGGGGGCGACGGCACGACTCAGATACGGGTTGGCGGCGACGCAGTCCGCCTCGACGCGCTGGGTCCGCTGGTCGTTAACGCCGACGGTACGATGGGCCGTGTTGCGAACTGGGCTGGCATGACGGAGCATGAGCGGGAGAGCACGGTGAGGTTGTTGGGGAGGAGGAATAAGCAGAGGTTGGAGACTCTGAGGGCCGGTATGGAGACGCAGGGGACGAGTGGAAAGGAGTAGTCGCAGGTGAAAACGAAGATGGAGATGAAAGCTCTATGAATACACCCTTTCTTTCTTCCTTTCTTTTTCTTTTTGCTCATTTCTTCGAATTCATGATATCGAGATTGGAAGTGTTCCACCGTCATCTGGTGTATCGCTAAATTATAGTCATGTTCAAGCATATCATGTTCATCATGTTCAGGATAAGCGTGGAAATACTTGGTTTGTATGCATGTAGGTTCTCGGCTCTCTAATTCAGCCGTGTAACCAAAAGCGTTGAAACTTGAACAACACAATATGAAAAGTAACTAACAAGATTTGCTCGACAGGAGCAATCTGTTGTTGATGATATCATTGCAAATAAGACAAGAAGCAGTGCCGCCGACATTAGCCTCCCACCCACACCTATGAGATTTCTTCCCATAAATTTTCTATCAGCCGCTCCCGAATGATCATCAAAGAAAACCTCCCTGGCTGCCCTCTCCCCCACCCATCTATCAGTGTCGGGCACAATCCCCGTTGTGCATCCGGTATATGATAGGTGCCAGTCAGATATGTGTGAGACCTGGACTTGATTCTAACGCCTCCCCTTTCCCGCACATCGTAACCGTGAACGCCGTCAAGCCATTCGCATCATTCATGTTGCCCGTTTCAGTCCTCATATCAGCTCCTGTGGCATTATCGCTCATCCTTGACCGGGTCGCCCTTGGAGTTGGTCTTTGACTTGGCAGCGGTAAACTCCTTCCACAGTGTGACAATCTCGTCGTTGCCCTCGTTCTTCTCGACAAGCAAGTTCTTGAGCCACTTGTTCTCCATCTCGAGTTGCTGGACCCTGTTCTCGAGAGAGGTGACCTTGTCGGTCATCTCCTTGGCCGACTTCTCGAGGGCCTGCTCACGCTGCTTCTTCTTGATTCGGAAGCGAGCACTGGCGGCAGTGTTGCGCCTTCGCTTGTCCTCCTCGGCAGCATGGCGGGAAGCCTCCTCGAAGCTCACGCCACGACCGGCGCCGGGACCGCTCTCAGCCTTACGCTTCTCGGCGGATTGGGGAGCAGCCTGGGCATAGTGAGCCTGCTGGGGCTGAGACTGAGGCTGGGTGGCGGGGGTAAAGGCAGCAGCGTTGGGTGGGAAGCTCTGTGGGGTCTCCGCGAAGCCATTCAGGGAGGCAGGAGGAGGATAGGTGCTGGCAGCGAAGTCGGGAAAGTTGAAATCGCCTGCCATGATTCTGTTAACGAAGGTCCTGAGGATGCGAATGTCATGACCGGACGAAATAGCAAGATGAAGGAGAGATGGGTGCCCATGGGACTTAGACGTGAATAGATAGATACAGGACAACAGACACGGAGATCAAAAGTGGTTAAGATCTGGGGAAAGGCTTGTCCCAACTAGGAAGGGGGCTTGCGAGGTGCCTGGGAGTTCGTCGATGTCGTGATCGAGGCCAGCAAATCACGAGTTATTGCACCATCGCAACCTGTTTAGCCCCATGGCCAATGATGTTACACAATCCTGCCACAGCGGGCCATGCGCATCGTCCGCGTACACTTGCACACGATTCTGTACCCCCCATTACCGATGTAGCACAGAGCATGGGAGAAGCAGGGTTGATCGACGTGGGTGAGGGGAAGGGATGGGAGGATGAGTAATGTGATAAGCTTCCTGATGCTGCACGCCCGCTAGCCGGGCTAAGGGCTCTGAAAAATCAGAGACGCTCCCATCCGTACTTGGGAAGACCAATCAGAGCACTCAACCACGACAGTTGCCATAGTCAAGCCGCATCTGTGAGAGCTTTGTGATATCTCGATCAAGGTTGTTTTTGAGGGTGGGTTTTATGGTTCTTTTGGGGAGTGTAAGATGAACAAGACAAGATGAAAACTTACCCGGCATGTGGAAGTCGATGTTGGTGAAATCTCCCAGGACAGACTGAGCGGGAGTCATGTCTTCGGAAGGAGAGGTGGTGTGAGACGCCTCGACGTCCAACTTCATGGGCTGTGCCTGGTAGTCGGTGTTCTGACCCGTCTCAAAGTCGAAGAACTGGGTGTTGGTAAACAGGGCGAGATCCTCCTCCATGGTGAAGGGCTCCTCCTGCGCAGGCTCCTGACGGTTGATTGCATTCAGATCCCGCATGAACTGAGCCGTGTTGGGGCCGCGGCGGCCGTTGAAACTCGACATTTTTTGTGACAGGTTCTTCCTTGAAATCCCCCCCAGATATATCTATCACCTGCTTGGCGACAGAAGTTGGTTATGTTTCCCGTCTTGATATGAACAGAGCGCTAGGTGAAGACAACGACGGCTGTGTTGATGGGGGTCGTGCAAACTCCGAAAGCGGCGGGTTTGTAGTCGCTTGTTGCTGGGCGCGAGGCGGGGTTCAGAACGCCGATGTCGAATTTGTCGCAGGGGTCGAGAGCAGCAAAGCTCGTCGAGGATCGGTTTTTTGTGGTTGCAGAAGCAAGCAATCCGTCGCGAGATTTGCTGGGCAAAGTCGTCGATGAGTGTTGATGAAAGTGTGTAGGTAGTAACTTATCTCCGCACACAAAGAATTAACCCGATGAATGTGGAGGAGGAGGAGGAAAGAAATGATTTCACGGGTGAGCGCTGGGGCGGGCTTCTTTGGTGGGTAAGTGTAGTGGATGCTGTCCGGTGCGGCTGTAATGGACCAACGCTAAAGCATTTGCCCTGGGACGTGGTGCGTGGGTGCTCGGCGTGGGCTTTCCAGCGTGCGGACGAGTTTGCTCATCAGTGCGTCGTGTTCCCCAGCGCGCTGCAGTCCGACTATGCCCTCACAACCCGAAGGAATTCCGATAGCGCCCGAGTCACATTCTAGCCAGTCAGAGCAAGGTTGCAAAGCCCGCTAAACAGTTTCCATCTTACGCATTGGTTGATAGGCAAAAGAGTGGGCTTGGTGGGGTATCTCTCTCTTCGTGACAGATGTGAATTACTGTACCGGTCATTCGGCTCCAAGACCATGACGCTGCTTAGCAATCATACCTAGATTAGGTATGGCGAAGCACACTTTCTGCAGTCAAGTCACTCTATGGCTGTAGAGTACCCGTACTGTACTCCGTACTGCACGATGCGTCTCCGGCAGCATGCTGTCGCATTGCAGCCATCCCACCCACCCACGTTGGCTTACCACACGACATCATGGATCGCCTTTTGTTTCATCACGGATGAAGTCAACCCATCAATGTACAGTACAGTATTCTAAGTTCTCGAGACTATGCGATTCCTGTAGAGAGTCATTTTCTCTCGTCTTTCGACAAAACTCGTCAGTCAGAGAACAGGTTGGCTCAATGTCCGTATCCAGGACTCCAGCTCCCAACCTTCTGCTCATATTCTAGTTAGGCATTCGGACCGGCTTCACCGGTACCTGGCCATTTTGCCGCAGTTATTACGGAAACTGTATTTAATCTCACGGGGTTTTGTGCTTAGCCGACTGCAGCCATCGTCCTAGTTAGAATGAGATATGGCAGGACTGTGTGCGGTCAGTGAGATGACGCCTCTATTGGAGCACAATCTCCGACTAAGGCAATTCGAGCTCCAAGGAGACAATTGGCGCAATGCTAGCTTCGCACACAACTTTAAGAAAAAAGCTCGTCGCCTTCAAATTCCAGTTAGCTGCCTGATATGATAAATCAAAAGTAAACTGCGCTGTGTTCGCTCCGTAGCTGCTCGCTTAGATGATGAAGTTGAACTTGTCGATTTTCTAAGCATCGAGTTCAGTTGCTAAGTTAGTACGCAGAACTACGCTGCAGATGCACGCAGATCAGCGTCGAGGGGCTGGCACGTACCATCGATTCGGGCGGAAAAGGCTTCTTGATCTGGCAATGCGTGCACGCGTTCCATCGGTCTCGACTCGGTGGTATCGTATCTAACTAAATGCATGCTTCTCCAAAGGGAAGCGTCCCCAAGTTCCATTTTTCCCGTGGCATTCTCGGCAAGCATGTGGGTTGGGCTAGCCGCTGCTGTCAATGTCAAAGCTCAATCAATCTCTACAGTACTGTAACGTTTTTAAGGTTCACCCATGATGATATCTAGGACCAGTAAACATCATCATGTTCATATCAACAAATACTCCTTAAGCAGACATTTTGCCAACTCGCTGCTGAGCGGGTTCCTCTTCTCGCCCTCCTCCAGTATCTGTAAAACTTTGCATTGATGCGTTGCAAGAAGATCATGACCCTTGTTCGAGTGTGAATAGCTGAACGTGGGGGGCCAAACGCCTTGCAACAAACAAACAAGCCTTGATTCGCCGTTTCCTGTCTGCCTGTGAACACAAGCGACGAAAGATGGTGCCTCTTCTGCGATGCGACCTTAGCTCCGGCGTACAGTTACACATGCACATTAGGGTCTTCGATACCCTGTCTGGTCGTGGCAGACTCCCCGAGAGACCTGCCTTTCAAATTTTGCATTCGATGACCGTGCCTGCACGTCCAACTATGGACAGGGGTTAAACGGGGAGTTCGGGGAGTTGGTGCTGCAGTGGATGGACCCTGTCTTGGTCTTGGCGTGCCGAGATCATCCCACAAGAACGGCATCATCAACCGGATAATTTATATATCGCATTTCCAAAAACCTCGACGTACAGCTGCGACCATGCCATCTTCATAGCCGAGTTGGCTCTACCTGATGAAGGTAACTGGACGGTGGCGGTTGTTGATGCCGAATCGCGGCGGCCCCGTCGAAAGCCCTTCATGATTTGGGGTCACATGACCTTGTTGATTTGCGATCGGAGCTTGACAAAAGCAATGTGTGGGCCGGTGCCTTCCGAGGATGACCCGAAGCAGCTACTGGCGCCGGTGAATTGCAGCGCGGTGCCTTTATCAATCTTGGTGTTAGGGTCCCGGTAGGCGCGCGTCGCGTCACATCCAGCTCAGGATATCAAACCAGTCTAGCACCGCTTAGGAGGACAGACAGCCTTGTCATTCGATGACCATATTCTTGGCCTCAGCCTTGTTTACAAAGGATAGCTTTCGAGTAAAGTGATTTCTTTTTCTGGTTGTCCTTGAGTCACTGGCCGTTACGGCCGCCGCCGCCGCCTCCTCAGAAATGGCACGCATATCCGTCCCAACCACTGCTAGGTTGCCCTCGTCACTTCGTATAGAATCAACCAATCCTGATGTACAGAAAAGCTTGAGTCGCCTATCACGCGAATCGCTTGTATCTCTTGCCTTGGATTGGCTCGATGAGGGCAGTTTACCAAATGCGCTGCCATATCTCGTTAGAGAAGACGACGAAGATGACGATACCGACGACATTTATCCACCATGCCATTCTCTCGATGAGATTCAGCAGCTCTATCTCGATATGCAGCAGCAGAAGGGCTCAAAACGCGATGTCGTCACCCGTATTCTCGAGGGCGACTGGCGGCATGGTTTGACGCTGTACCAACTGGCAATGGTCGACTTCGCCTACTTTGAGCAGAATCCCACATCTCAAAAGTGGACAACATACACGATCCTGCCGCTCAAACTGCCGTCAAGTGAAGCCGAGGCCGAAGCAACACTTAGAGTTGATGGCAAAAGCCTCGCCATTCCACGCTTCCATCCATCATCGTTTCTACAGAATCTCCAGAACCAAGTTTTACCCGACGTCAAGGCCCATTATCACTTTCACCGTCCTAGGGACTTGCCTATCTTATTATTACGCATTTTTGTCGTTGACTCTCCATACAACACCGACCTTGCGCTGTCAAATCGCGGTGCTGGCAACATGACCAGCTTCGACTCATCTCGGACTATATTCATAGCCTTCCCTGACGGGTGTCCTGCCCTCTACATAACAAAATCTCAGGCGAACGGTCCCATTGGGCAAGGCGATTTGAAGAGCTTACAAAGCCTGATTGTTGATGGTGTTCCCAGGGCGCTTTCGCGGCCACGCGAGCGGTACACCCTGAGGACAAATAACTTGACGAGCAGAAATCTGGAGGCGTTGCTGGAGACCAAAGGTTCTGGGCGCTCAAACGCGGCCGGTGGCGGCTGGAGCATTTACTCTGATGAAGGGAAAAAGACGTCGCCCCTGGACACTGTCCTTCCCACTCCCCCGTTCTCACAGGAATCGTTAGACACAAGTAGCGATAAGAAGCAGGGCAAACATACGACTCCGCACCAGAGAGCTATTAAGCAGGCGAGATTGGTTGCCAAAGCACGATTCGGCGACTCGAGTATTGTCACGGACGGGAAAGGTGTCGAGAGGGTCGAGGTGGTTCTGCAGGATCCCTTTCCATTGTCAACTGCGGCTCAAGAAACTCGCGATGATGCTCGTCCTGGCGTCGAAGGCGATCAACGGGCTTCCAAGCGTCGAAAGAGCACGATTGATACGGCGTTGGAAGAAGTTGGCATTGTCGTAGGCACTGAAGATGGTAGTACAGAGTCCGGCGACGAGGGAAATCGACAATGGACACCCAATGTGAAGGTTAGGTTCAATGGTTCCCACGTGTGGGCAGGTGTACGGCAGCTCGTTGAAGCGGGAGTTGTTGACGGAGAACGCATGCCTGGGTGGATGACTGGCGAGGAAGGGGTCACACTCGGCGTGGTACGGCATGGTCGCATACGCGGCCATAAAGGCTCGGGTATTTGAACGGCTATGAAAGCATACACGCGTCCGAATAGTCTATCTTGGATTCTTATAATGATACCCCGCTACGGCACCTTTCGTTTCCTTCTACTCTTCCCGTATCCCAAAGACGGCAATGGTATTACGCCAAGCCGCCTCGCATACCTCTTCTACACTGACGCCCTTGATGCCTGCCACAATCTTCGCCACGCGCTCAATGTTGCAAGGCTCATTGCGACCTTTGACCATGGCACCTTCTTCCCACTTCTCCTTCTTGACTGTCTTGAAGCGCTCGGGAACTTCGGGCTCCTTCTTTTGTTGGTTCTTCTTGGACTGCTTCTGCGGCTTTTGTGCTTCAACGGGAGGAGTAGCAATGCCATTCTGCTCTGGAATAGCTGCAGGTGGTTCCTTCTTCTCGATGAGATATCTGAAGCCCTCGTGGCTCGGCCGTACCTCGCACCAGGGGCCATCTGTCTCGATCATCAACCTGTCAAGGTGAACTTCCTTGACTACGGCACAGTTCTCCTCTGTCTTGAAACTGCAGCCATTGATGCCAATGTACAATCCCAAATCCATGAGCTCTCGCATCTCCCCCGCCGTGCCCGTGAAGCTATGGACGACGCCACCCTTTTCAAGCCTTTCAAGCCTGTCACCAAACGCCTCTTTTAGAAGCTTGACAAAGTCATGATGCGCTGCCCGCGAATGAAGAAACAGGGGGAGCTGGGGTGTTAACTCCGCAGCAACCTTGAGCTGTGCGGCAAAAGAGTGCATCTGAACCGTCTTGGAGCAGTAGTGCAGACGGTCATAATCGAGACCAAACTCCCCCATGGCAACAAGCCGATACTTGCCTGACCCTTGGGCTTCGGTGACAAGCGACGTCAGGTCAGCGATGAGCTTGGTCGTGTTATGCTCATCAGGCAAGTGCTCCTCCGAAACCGGCGCTGAAGGGTCCGGATCACATGGAGTTGTATGTTCCGACTCATGGGAAGGCCCAGCAGTGCTGAATACTGCGCTGCTACAGGGATGAATTCCTGCGGTTGCGAAAACAGTACCGGCTAATCAAAACAAGTCAGCCAAATTACACTCTTCTGGGTAGCGTGGCATCAGGACTAACGAAACTCCTGTGCAAGGGCAATGGCTTGGCGAGAGTTGGGTAGGTCTGAGCCCGTCACGATGAGTTTCGTGCAGCCGACCTGGCGGGCCCTTCCTATGACACCGGCGAGATCATCGGGGTGTCGTTGCTTGCCATGGTATGTGCCACGGAAAATGGGGTCCGTGAGGTTGATGCCAATCTACTAGATGGAGTCCTTGTGTAAGTGACCATGATGCCTAATATGGGGACGCTGATGCGAAAAGTCGAGCTACTTACATCAATGTATCTGGGTGAATAGCTGGAGCCATTTGTTGGCGTTGCTTCAGCTGGAATAGAAGCCATTCTGCGTACGAACAGTGGCTGACAGCTAAGGAGGGGATGGGAGACTGGGCGTCGACTGAAGAGACGTCTAGAGATCATGGATGAGGTAAATTTGATTAAGGCAGGTAGGTAGGTACCTGAGGTCTTCTTTCAAACCCACGCTATTACAGCTCAGTCAAAGCAGGCAATGCTGTCATAGTATCCGCCTTTAGGTGTTTATTGGTCCGTTCCCCTGAAGCTTGTCTCCAATTCACCTGCCTTGAGCCAGTGCACCCAGAGTCGAGGTTGGGTTGCTGTTGCAAAGACCTTCAATTAATAATTTGCATGAATTTCACGTGATTGCGCGACGCAAACTTATCAATCAGAACACACTAACGCACAAGGACGAGGACAGGGGTTCGCGAACACGCGATGGACTAGCTAAGCTGGAAATTCTAAACTTCGTAGATAGAACTATGACGGATACTCAGGAAGAAGAGTTTCGGTAATCGGAAGAAAGAAACAGTATGCTTCGTATCTCCAAATTTCAACAGATGAATCCAGATATGTAAAGAATCTGTATGGCGACGATAAACCATTATGTAGCCAGCAATTGCTGTTTTACATATTGCCTGAGGTTGCAGGGCGGGGGCTGCTGACAGATGTTTAATGGATTTCTAGGCACGTCCCCAGTTAGCGTTTTGTCGCGCTAATGGGTTGGCGTCGCGTGGAGAAGACGCGACTCCCTTAAAACGTTCCTCGCCCGTCCACGTCCAACTTTGCATCTCCCATTCTCAACCATCACCACAACCCAGCAAAACACCATCTTCTCTGTCTCAAACAGCGTCTCTTTACTTCCATTCTAGACGCCTGAGACTCTTGCATCTTCTTTAACCGCAGGAGACACATATTTTGTGTGCAACCCGCCTTTCATTCTCTCACCCACCCCGCCCCCCCTCCCTTCACTTCACTTCACTTCACACAATGTTCGTTAGAAAGCGAGGTGAGTACGAATTGGTCGCAGAGGCTGCATGCCAGCTCAGCTCAGCAACAGAAGACGCTGATAGTTCAAACAGATGGACGCCAAGAGCGCGTTCAGTTCGACAAGATCACTGCCCGTGTCTCCCGGCTTTGTTACGGCCTAGACATGGATCACGTTGATCCTGTGGCCATCACTCAGAAGGTTATCTCTGGCGTGTATGGCGGTGTCACCACTATTCAGCTTGATGATCTTGTAAGTTTCAAAGCTTCAGAAGTAGCTAGCCGTCCGCTAATCCTCTCTACTAGGCTGCCGAGACTGCTGCTTACATGACCGTTACCCACCCCGACTATGCCATCCTTGCTGCCCGCATCGCCGTTTCCAACCTTCACAAACAGACGAAGAAGCAATGGTCTTCGGTTGTCAGCGATCTCTACCATTACGTCAACCCCAAGAACAGCAAGGCGTCTCCCATGATCTCCAAGGAAACCTACGAATGCGTCATGCGACACAAGGAGGAGCTCGACTCCGCCATCGTCTATGACCGTGACTTCAACTACCAATACTTCGGCTTCAAGACTCTTGAGCGCTCATATCTCCTCAAGATTAATAACAAGATCGTTGAGCGACCGCAGCACATGATCATGCGTGTGGCTGTCGGTATCTGGGGTGATGACATCGAGCGTGTTCTGGAGACGTACAACCTCATGTCGAGCAAGATGTTTACTCACGCCTCACCCACGCTCTTCAATGCCGGTACTCCTCAGCCTCAACTGTCCTCTTGTTTCCTTGTAGACATGAAGGAAGACAGCATTGATGGTATCTACGACACCCTCAAGACTTGTGCTATGATCTCCAAGATGGCTGGTGGTATTGGTCTCAATGTGCACCGTATTCGAGCCACTGGCTCCTACATTGCTGGTACCAATGGTACCTCTAACGGCGTCATTCCCATGCTCCGTGTCTTCAACAACACCGCTCGCTACGTTGACCAGGGTGGCAACAAGCGACCTGGTGCCTTCGCCATCTACCTCGAGCCCTGGCACGCCGATGTCTTCGAGTTCCTTGACCTGCGCAAGAACCACGGCAAGGAGGAGGTCCGTGCTCGCGACTTGTTCCTCGCCCTCTGGATTCCCGACCTGTTCATGAAGCGTGTTGAGAAGAACGGTGACTGGACCCTCATGTGTCCCAATGAGTGCCCTGGTCTTGCCGACTGCTACGGTGATGAGTTCGAGGCTCTGTATGAGAAGTATGAGCAGATGGGCAAGGGTCGCAAGACCATGAAGGCCCAAAAGCTGTGGTACGCCATTCTAGAGGCTCAGACCGAGACCGGCAACCCCTTCATGCTCTACAAGGACGCTTGCAACCGCAAGAGCAACCAGAAAAACCTTGGTACTATCCGCAGCTCTAACCTCTGCACCGAGATCATCGAGTACAGTGCTCCTGATGAGGTCGCTGTTTGCAACCTTGCTTCACTCGCTCTGCCTGCTTTTGTCAACTACGATGATGCCTGCTTTGACTTCCAGAAGCTTCACGAGGTTACCCAGGTTGTCGTTCGTAATCTGAACAAGATCATTGACGTCAACCACTATCCCGTCCAAGAGGCCCGCAACAGCAACATGCGTCACCGTCCCATCGGTGTCGGTGTCCAGGGTCTTGCTGATGCTTTCCTTGCCCTGCGAATGCCTTTCGAGTCCCCCGAGGCTCGTGAGCTCAACAAGCAGATTTTTGAGACCCTTTACCACGCCGCTCTGACAGCCTCTGTGCAGTTGGCCAAAGAGCAGGGCCCCTATTCCACCTTCAAGGGCTCGCCTGCATCTGAGGGCATTCTCCAGTTTGATATGTGGAATGCCAAGCCTAGCGGTCTCTGGGAATGGGAGACGCTCCGGGAGCAGATCAAGGAGCACGGTATTCGCAACAGTCTACTCCTCGCTCCCATGCCCACCGCCAGCACCTCGCAGATTTTGGGAAACAATGAGTGCTTTGAGCCTTACACTTCTAACATCTACCAGCGCCGTGTCCTGGCTGGTGAGTTCCAGGTCGTCAACCCCTGGCTCCTCAAAGACCTCGTCGACATGGGTCTCTGGTCAGATGCTATGAAGAACCGCATCATCGCCGAGAACGGTTCTATCCAGAACATTTCCCAGATCCCCGCCGATGTCAAGGCCCTCTACAAGACTGTCTGGGAGATTTCTCAGCGCCAGGTCGTCCAGATGGCTGCCGATCGTGGTGCCTTTATTGATCAGTCCCAGTCCCTCAACATCCACATGAAGGACCCTACGATGGGCAAGATTACCAGCATGCACTTTACTGGTTGGAAGCTGGGTCTTAAGACTGGCATGTACTACCTGCGAACGCAGGCTGCTGCTGCTCCTATCCAATTCACTGTCGATCAGCTGGCCCTGAAGGCGGAGGAAAGTAACACTACCACCACCCAGCTCAAGCCGCTAAAGAAACGTGCTCCTCCCGCTGGCACCAGCTACATGTCCTCCCCCCGCATAGCCGCTGCTAAGCCGGTAACCAATGGTTCGTCTCATGCCACCTCGGTACCTGCTATCCAGGCCGATGCTGTCGAGGGCGACAGCCCCAAGGCGCTCCCTATGGAGCCCGCTGAGAAGGTCGACGAGGAGTTGGGTCTGAAGAAGACTGAACAGTCAGAGGACAAGGACAAGGATAGCGAGGAACGTGAGCGCGATATCTATTCGGAAGCCGTGCTTTCTTGTAAGTCAACCCAATGTGTCATTACATTCTGGGATATTTTGCTAACTGTCTGACTTTAGGCAGCATCGAGAACCCTGAGTCCTGTGTCATGTGCAGTGGTTAAAATCGACATTGTCGATGTTGGGAGTATATTATGATGGTCGATGAGACGAATACGACTGTATGGTAAGGTTGGCATAGTACGGGATGGGAGGGTAATCTTGGTTTCTGTGTTTTTATTTGCCGTGGACATTATGGGGAGCTGGCATTCGATTGATTCCCCCTAAAAGCACGGCTGTGCTGGAGTTCATTCAGGTTTTGCTTGGTTTTGCTAGCTATAGATGTTTTGTTTGGTCAAGTCGTTACCTCTTTATCATAGTTATGATCTTAATACAATGCCCGCGCGTTGGAAAGGAATGTCTGCTACGACTGTGCTTCGAGACAAGTAAGATAGGTCGGGATCTTGTGGAAATGATCATGGTGGTCAACGTAGGGTTTATTTTGACTTGACAATCCCAAAACACGATAGGTTACCATGACAATCCGGGTACTCCCTCCCGCGTCGTGCTAATCCAGAATTCGTTGTCTTTCCCCCCTGCAATGAAATCTTGTTTACCTTTTTTTCTTTTCTTTTTTCCCCTTCCCTTGTTGTCCGTATGCATATTGAATAGCTTGTTACAGAAAGTTTTCATTATATGGCAATGAAAGCAAGGGTGAGTTTGGGATCCTGATTCTTTCCAAATTCCTACCAGATATCTCGTGAGTGAACTGGTCTGGGGTCCAGGGAAAAGAGAAGACGAAAGGACTCCCCATCCGTGACTACCAGTCAGACTCATGTGTCGGATTCCATGGTATCTCGTTAAACAAGAGGTCATGTCGAGAAGCTCAACGCGGTTACTATTGATTGTCCATGTGTCACGAGAAAGTGGGAAAACGAAGAAACCATCTTCATGCCAGCCGAGGCGGCAATCTCAGATCTAGAACAGTTGTCCCGATGGGCGTTGTGAGACATGAGAAAGGGACGACGGCAGCCATGCATGTGTAGCGTAGCATCTTGCTGTTTCATCAAGCGTACGAGTAATTTCGTGGCAGTACCTTGGCGCGTGATGTTGAGTGTGTGCGATTGAGTACAGCAGTAAGGGGGAGGTGAATATGGCATGGCTGTCAGTGTTTGTTTAGGCATCGACAGCATACCCGGTACTCACTCCTCCGGGTGTTTCAATAACAAGGCCGAGCTAGCTGTCTTTTTCTTCTTCTTTCCTCACTTTCTCCTTAACTCGTGAACACACGGCAAAGACAGTCGTATGGGAGCCACAGTGAGGGGCTGAGATATCATGGGAACGAATAGTCAAGCGAGACAGAAGAACGTTCGACTGATAAGGTAAGGGACCTCGATGTCGAGCAGAACCGTTGCTTCACGGATCGTAGTATGGCTTGTGAGCATCTCGTAGTGCTTCTTAGACGAAGTTTCTGTATCTCAGCAAGGTCCAGACCCGTTTCTATTAGATTGGTGCCAGCTGGACATGGGCAATCTGACTACTCGCCCAGCCTCAACGTTAGGGTTGAAGTCTCGAAAGTCTCTACTTTGGTAAGTTGAACGTAAGGGATTGTTGGTTGGGAGCAAAGAAACCTAGCAATGGCGATCCCATGACATCAGCTGGCCATGGTTGACCAGGTTCCTGACAGAGCCACCCAACCCAACCCACTTGCTAGTGTCCCCACCACACAGCTGAGCAGGGGTTACCAAGACTCGGAAACGATCCAATGCCGTGCGGGCATGTTAACTCCGATGGCTGGAAACAGAGTTTGCTGGTTTCTAATAGGCCAAAGCTTGCAAGAATCTTGATTGCTCGGTGGCTGGTCCCGCACTAGCTGCAGGGCTGGAGGCCTGTTCAACTGTTGTTTACAGGACGCGATACCGCGGCCGTTATGCTGCTGTCGCTAGAAGATTTGTTTTTGCCGTTTCTTTTAAAGACTAAAGAAAGATAGGGAAAAGTTTAAAATAAAAAGCAAAGGAGCGATAGGCTTGGTCTGCACCGTGGCAACGGGAAGCTGGGGACGTGGCTGGGGATGGGTACATGGGCCGAATTCTTGAGTCTCCGCCAGTACGGAGTCCGGTACAATTGACTGGAAGTAGGAAGAGAGAGCCGTCTGTCTATCGGCGCATTGGTCAGTCCTAACAGATATGGTCGAGGTAAGGCGATGCTCTCGCTAGCTTAGGATCTTGTGTTAAGACGATGTCGAGGAGTCCGAGCGGAGGGAGCCAGAAGAACGAGGAGTTCTGCCCGAACATACTGACCTCATTGACCTATAATTGTCTGCTAAGATATGTCATAATTAGTCGTGGAGGAGATGAACAAAAAACAAAAGTCATGAATGTCATAAATGTCTTGTTTCTGGAAACACATCATACCATACCCACGTGGCTACCGATGTCCGAACAATCGCTTGGCAGCTTTGCCAGACAGACCAGAAGCTCGATGTTGAGCGAACCGCCGCAGCAGCCTCGCCATAACGAGATCCAATGATTATTGCTGCCAGTTGGCAGTTGGCAGTTGGCAGTTGGCAGTTGGCAGGACATTGCCAGGCTCACCCTGGCTGCAATCGCGTGTTTTGTGAACCTGGCCATCGCATTGATGACATAGACGAAGCTCTCCTTCTGTGTAATCGATCAAGAGACAGGAAGCTGCTACTGATTCATCATTAGAGCTGAAGGTCGATGATACCCATCTCAAAGCTCCGATTGCCGTCCACAATGCCAAGAACGAGCCCAGACTGAGAAAAAGCGAAGGGGAAAAACATCAGTGCGGGCCGGCCGGGGTGGATGTAAGTGGAGCTACGACGATCTGGACTTGCACTACCCATGAGCCCCTGCAGTGAATTGCAAGCTTTTCACTGTTCAGGATTTGGTCGGCTTTCTCGACAAGATGGAAGGTTATCATACGTGCAACGTATTACGGATAGTGCGACCTGATATGTGACAGCAGGCGTCTGGGTTTACTTGCTGAAGTTTGTGATGCACCGATAGAATATTGGCATGTCCAGGTTGGCTGCGACAACGGCGAAGAAACTTACACAACTAAAGCCTGGTGTTGCCGTCTGCGATGGAGCTGGGGCCTCCCGGTAACTCGGCGCTCTGCCACCTCGTCTTGACCTCATCTAAACCCCGCTATTACCCACCCAAGCCACGATGCGTTCACCGGCCTTACAATACTACGCAGTAGTAGTAGTAACACCAGACGGCGGTGACAAGTCTATCGATGGATGGTGGTTCATGGCGGTGTCCATAATCGTAGTCCGGGAGAGAGGCCTAACTTCACCGAGGTACGTCCATTCACCGGCTGGCCGACGATGTGGAGAGGAGAAGCAAGGCTAATACAGCTGGCCAGGCTCCCTCGGGCCTGTTTTCGTATCAAGAGACGTCAGTCAGTGCCAGGAGGAAGTACCCCCGTACAGTTAGCTAGAGTAGCTAGTAGGTCGGTCGGTTACGGGATGCGCGCCGTAGCCTCTACTCCGCGCTTTCCTGAATAGGAGTTAGGGCCACACCATACACAAGGCGACCTATCTGGGCAGTGACGCTTTCCTGATTTGATCCCTGGTGCCAGGTACGGTACCACCTGGCTACCACCTGGCGAGCACTTGGCAACACCTGCTTCCAAGAATGATAGACAGCCTGCCGTCTGCTGTGTTGATGCCCACCTTCCCGACTTTTAAAGTTCCTGTATCTTCCTGTTTCACTTCTTCCAATTCCACCTCAACCTTCGTCCAACAAAGATTCTTCATCTTGTAACTTCACTTCACGTCTTCTCCTCTCCAATCTTCGTCTCGTAACCCGACGCCTCGTCCCACCACCACGAGAGTATCGTCCTCATCTCTTGAACAGTATATCATAAACACTCGGTAAGCCTCCTAGTTATCACGTCTTGCACCGACCTCCGTGCCTCGCGCATAACATCGTCCCTCCAATTCTGTGGCATCGCGTATTGGAAAAACTCCATTTCCCACTTATTTCCCACCTGAAAACACATCGGGAGCATACATCACATCTCTTCGGCTTTCCACGCAAGTCGTGTCACTCGCAGTTCGGCTTGTCCGACAGGTTCGTGCTGCTTCGTGTCATTGCAGGCCTCACGTTGCCCTCTTGTGCTTTGCTTTTATCAAAGTCGTGGCGACTTACCGTCTCATGCTGCACTGAATCACTGTCCTTCAACTCTAGACCCGCTCTTTCAATCGCGTTCTCTCTGACCGAGCTTTTCAACTTCTACCACGTTGCGATAGATTGCTAACAGTTTTGTCAAGTTTGAGTCTTTTGGTCATTCAGCCCCACGATTCAAGATGAAGTCCGCATTCATTGTAGTTGCCGGCCTTGCCGCTTCCGTTGCCGCTCAGAACCTTCCCGGCTGTGCTGTAAGTTAGATTTTCAAAACGATTCCTTTCGAAACGCTCCGCTGACATCATGATCTAGCAAACCTGTGTCAATAACATGTTGAGCGAGGAGAAGTCCACTGAGCTTGACTGCGATACTGGCGACGTTGCTTGCCTGTGCACCAACCAGAACTTCATTTACGGTATCCGCGATTGTTCCAGCGCCATCTGTAACTCACGCGATGCCGCAACCGCCCTCCAGTATGGCCTTCGCATCTGCAGAGGTAAGTAGCAGTCCAGCCTGCAGCATCGAATATATCTGACTTTGATACAGAGGCCGGTGTTGCAATCTCCACTGGAGCCAGCGGCAACCCGACTGCGATCACAAGCGTAAGCCTACGTGTCCCTCAGCAGCGAGAGTCCGATGCTAACCATACAACAGACTGGTACTGGTGATACCTCTGCCTCTGCCTCGACCGTTCTGAGCACCTTGACTTCGGATGGAACTGCTATCGTCTCCACCGTCACCACCAGCACCCTTACCGGCAACGGGGATGAGTCTGTTTCGACCGTTCTAAGCACCTTCACCTCAGACGGAACTGCTGTTGTTTCTCCCGTCGATACTACTACCTTGGGTAGTGGCGACGAGGAGTCTGTTTCGACCATCCTAAGCACCTTCACTTCTGACGGAACTGCTATTGTTACTCCTGTCGCCACCAGCACCCTTACCGGCGACGAGGATGAGTCTGTTTCGACCGTTCTGAGCACCTTTACTTCGGACGGAACTGCCGTTGTCACTGCCGTCGACACTACCACCTTGGGTAGTGGCGATGAGGAGTCGGATTCTGTCTCAACCTACACCCAGACCAGCACCGAGAGCGACGGTGATGTTGTCCAGGTTACTGGCACCACCACTTTTGGCGTCACTGGATCTGAGACCCTCTCTACTGTCACCCGCACTGGCTCAGAGACGAGCACTGAGTCCACCGGTTCGGAGACCACTGGCTCTTCCACCTCCAGCGGAGAAGCTAGCACCACTGTCAGCGCTACCGAAACCTCGACCGAGTCTGGTGCCAGTGCCAGCGAGAGTGCCTCTAGCAGCTCCGATAATGCGGTAAGATGTACAGTTCTCAGCAATTTCACACAAGCTCTAATCATGTTTTAGGCTATGCCCAAGATGACAGCCGCCCCTGCCGGCATTCTCGCCGCTGCTGGTCTTGCTGTCCTACTCCTCTAAGCGACGACATCGTTGCTCGGAGCTGTAGTTTCTACTTTTCAAATGTTTGATAATAATACCCGGTTGCACCGGCAATTATTCATCTCAGCTTCCCACTCTTCTCGTGATGCGAGGACCAGCGGGTTGGCTTTGAGATGAATGGATGTGGGCGGTGCATGTTATTTGGAAGCTTACGATGCATATGGTTCATCTTTTTCATCACGAACTGCTCAAGAGTGGATGACAATCTTTTTCAAGACTTCTAGGTGCGCGAGGCGTTTCAGGAAGGATGACACGGAAATGGCGTGGATTCATGATGAGTATATGCCGCTCCTTATCCATGGTTACCTATGATCTTAGAATGGTGACGATGAGTTACCGGTTTCTGGAGGTGATCTTACTTTGCTTCTCACCGTCATTCGGAAATATAATAAATAATCTTGGAATGAATCTATATTAATAGCTGTGAAGCGGAAGTTGCACAATCACGGCAGTATTAGTCGTTTATTGATACCCAATGGTAGATATAATTTATATAAAAAGACAGGTAAAATCAGACATTTCCAATTTAGATGTAGCCTTGATTGGTTCTAATTCCAAGACCCATGCCGCCCTGGTATTTGTTCGACGTACTGATGATCAAAGCTGATGCTAAACAATGTGTTTTCGTAAACTCCGCCTGAGGTCGGCCATCCATATCCACTCCGTATCAACGCTGGTGATTAACATAAGAGACTAAGTGAAACGGGTCGTTTTCTTCAAGAGATCGGCCAATTTCAATGCAGCATGGACTTTCCAATTTCGCTCTCCCAATCCTTGGCTCGCTCAAAGCCGTTGGAATGTGTTTGATAATCGAACATGGCCTTTGCCACGTCCTCCCTAGAGTTCAGGACAAAGGGACCATATTGAACAACAGGCTGATCAAGTGGAGTTCCTGCGATGAGTGCGAGTCGAGCAGGCTTTGACGCGCCAGCGTCTACCTCAAAGTGCACAACGTCACCCGTAGACTCGAAAACAACGTTGTTGTACTGTTCTACTACGCGGCGCTGATCATCCTTGCCGACGAGAACATCGCCTTCTAGGACGTAGGCAAACGCACTCCAACCTTGCGGCAGGGGCTGTGTGATCTTACCGCCGGGCTGAATCGTCATATCGAGAATCCAGACAGGCGTGTAAGCCAGATCCTTGACCGAGTCGACACCGTGGCTCTGGCCCGAGATGACCTTTACAGAGACACGACCCTCGTCAATGTCGGATACGACGGGGATCTCGGCGGCACGGAGGTCGCGGTAGCGAGGCTCGCAAGCTTTGAGGTTGGCGGGGAGGTCGACCCAGAGTTGCAGGCCGACGTTTGCGCTGCCGTCGGGGTTCTGGCGGGGCATTTCGGCGTGGACGATACCGCGGCCGGCCGTCATGAATTGTAGGTCGCCGGCGGAAAGAGTACCGCGGTTGCCGGCGAAGTCTTCGTGGTCCACACCGCCTTCAAGGAGGTAGGTGATCGTCTCTTGACCGCGGTGGGGGCTAAGTGGGAAGTCAGCGTCGCGTACTCCCTCCCAGAGGTGTGAGGTGGGATTCGGTGCGCAGAGGGAGACTTACTGGTCAGGGAAGCCGGCGCCGGGCTTGATGGAGAAGTGATCGAGCATGAGGAAGGGGGAGAGGTTGCGCAAGGCCGGCGTGCCGATGGAGCGGCGGACGCGAGCTCCCGCACCTTCGGCCTGCTCAACGGCCAGAAAGACCTTGCGGATGGGACGAGCGACGGACATGTCGGTCGCGAAGAGGTGCTCTGGGTGTTGCGGATGTGCCTGCGGCTCTGTACTTGTCGCGAGGAACTTGGCGGTAGCTGTAAAGCTTCTTGCAAGCTCGATATATGTATTCGTGGTGTCTCGAAGGGGAAGCTGGGAGAGGAAGTATGCGATCAATGTAACAGTGATGGGAAGGATGATGTTTCGGAAAGGAGCCATGTCATGAGATCGCGGGGGGTCAATTGAGATTATATAGCTTCTCTTTCTTCTTATTCTTATTCTTCTCTATTTCTGTCCGGAGCGAACACCATTCGAAAGGCTTGTGACTTGTAGAAACAGGGCGAAGTTGCTGGGCGCAACGAGTGCCGTAGGGTTGTCAATCGGCTTCGATTTCGCGGGGGAAGCTTTAGTCACTTTTACATCAGCAATCTGGAGGTGCTGATTATACCACGCTCGGTAAGAGTGAGCTGAGCATGGGGCGCTAGTGGTCAGCCAATTCGTTTTTGCGGGGGATTACTAAGGGTGCCTGATTTGAAGCGAGCTTGTCGATGCATCTACAGTTTACGTCACTTCGTCAAGATGATGGATCGAGAAGCGCTTTTAAGATAGGAGCGACATGATATTTGCTGTTTGGAGCACATCACCACATCTCTTGTTGCAGCTGTAACAGCATCGCCGATTCGCTTGTATGCGGGCCGAGTACCAGTAGCTGCTCTCAGGCATTGGCAGTGCTGTCTGAGACGGCGACTGCTACCCGCTCGTCACGACACCAGCAACTCGGTCAGTATCACTGACCGGTGTTCCTGCGCCTCTACAACATGTTCGAGTGCGACGGTTCTCTACGCGTAGGAGCTGGCTGCGCCATTTGCATGAGCTGTGCTATCTCTGCCTTGCTGGATGGCCGTGCCACCGTCCATCGTACATGGTGAGCAAAAGGTGGGATACGACCGTCAGTGCTATGAACTTGTTAGCATGGCTTACTTCAAGGTAGAAGACGGATTAGATGAACAAATAAAAAAGGGGAAAAGTGAACCGCAACATCCCAACCAACGCGGCCCTGCAGGAAGGCTCGTTCCCACCGGTATCACAAATTTCGAATCGAATGATCACCTTCGTGTCTGTCGGTGGCTGTCTGTCGCTGGATAGAAGAACTGGAATGCTGGATATACCTGATGTTCATTGGGATCTGGATCAGTCCTCACTCGGGCTGTCAAATTACATTTCTCATCATGACACGGGACGCGGGACACGAAATCGAAGTATCTTCGGAAGCGATTCGTTCAATGGCTCTGGCCGTGAACTGCGTCGCGCGGTATCGCTCGGACTCAGCACATGGTTACTGACGGGACATGCAGAGGCTGCGGAGCCGACGTGCTCGGGATAACGAGATTTCGTGTGCTGGCCGAGATAGCAAGCAGTCGGTCCCGGAAGCGCATGGGGAGTCGGTCATGGCCAACATGCCACAATTCATGGGCCGACAAGCGAGGTCTCCTGCTCGGGCTGGATCTGTACCATCTGGTTGCGCCGATTTATTGGCCATCGAGTATCGACATGCTCCGAGGATCGAGCTCATCTTATTCCTCTCCTGGTACTTTACGCTAGAGGGTTGGCATGTGATTGTGGCTGGTGCTTGGAACGCTAATGCATGCCGTACTTCTTCTTCTTGACAAGGGGGTGGTGAGCCGGAGATAACGTTTTGACAAGCTCGACAGCCAAGCTGCGAGTTGGCTCCGGTCTCTGCTTGATAAGAGGAGACCACGGACTATTGCCTCACTGTTGCGTTGCAGCAACTCACTAGGGCCAAGCTTCCTTGCTTTGCCGAGGAACGTCAACTTTTCTCAAGGCTTTATAGTTACAATTACAGCATTCTGACGGGTTTCGTCGCCAATCTCCCCAAAACTCGCTCTTACAGCGGCGTCTTCGTGTCTTGCTTTTTTTTTTTTTTTTTGCGGAATCTAATGGCAGGCGATCTAAACCCTAATCTACCGGGACTCTGTTCCAATCTCTGGCTGACGCTGATCTGACTCGTTCGATGTGTTGTTGGATGAGACCGGGGAGACCTGCAAGCCCGCAGATGCATGCAGTAACGAGGTAAGGAAAGCCAACGTCGGTCAGAAAGACAAAGCATGCATGCACGAGGCACTTACCATACGCGTGGAAGTTCACATACGGCGTATCGGCAGAGGCACGCTACTACTACTACTACTACTACTACTACCACCACCTACTGTACGGTAGATGGGAATTCGAGGGCTTCGTAAGTTACAGTTACGGTAGCTCTTGCGGCTGGCCGAGGTTGCATCACTCCTTTCCATCCCATACAGACAGTCATTGGCTCAGAGGACGTTCAGGATAGTTATCTTTTCTTATATTTAGCAACCTTTCAGACGCTTCGTACCTCGAGAGGAAGCGACAACTCGAATCACCAGTACTGTTGTAGTCTACTAGTAGTCTGGTAGTAGACTAGTTGAAGAGTCTCATGTTAGACTACGTCCCGACCTTTTCGTACTTGAACGGTCCCGTGGATGATGACGTTGTTACAGGTACTGTACTGAACGACCGTAGCTGACTCATTGGGAATACTGGTAGTGAGTGGGTGAGCTGCAGCGGAGGCAGCTATTGCACAAGCCACGAGCCGTAAGCCCATCGAGAGGGGGGAGCCCGCTTTCACATGCCAGATCAACATCAACAGGGGGCGTGTGCGTGTGTACCTTAGCGCATGTTCCTTAGCGTATGTGGGACTAGGCCGCATCGCGACGCAGATGGTGTCAGAGCGACCCGACAGCACCCCACCGCGAACCTCTCGATGGCGATGGCAGCACTGGAACAGTCCGACAACTTTTCGCACGAGGCAGAGGGGCGAGTCTGGAGAGGGCGAGAGAGGGCCATTCTTGAGGGGGAAGCGGAAGTGGAGGTGACATGGGATCAATGGACATTTGCGTTTCTTCTTCAAGCTCAATGCTCCAAGATGACGGCGAGAGCTATTCGAGCTATGATATCAACTGGCAGATAACGTTACCGCACAGCCTCCGAGGAGTGACGAGAGCAGAGCTCTGGCTCCACTGGGAAGCACATGCAAAAACAAAACAAAAAAAAGAGAGAGAGGGAGGGAGGGAAGAGAGAAGAAGAAGAAGAGACTACACTACCTACAGTACGATCATTTTCACGAGCCAGTCTACAAGGGTCATTGACCCCAAGCCCGTCTCCCGAGCAAGCGACAACCAGCGATACCACGGCGCATCCCCACGGAAATTGTCAGTCTATCTTGTATTCTAACCCTTCATTCCTTCTTGCCTCGCGCCCCAAACCCTGCCTACCTTGGCAACTGTGGCGTTCTGCTGTATCGCTGCAGCATCCCCCAAGCTATCACTCCTGCGTCTCATTTATCCTTTTAGCTCCTGCAGAGCCCATTCTTACACACTTCCTCCTCTCCCTTCTCTTGATTCTCTCTCGATTCTCTTTCGCCCCCAACCTGTCGTTTTGTTCATCTCACTGCTCTTGACAGTCTTGATTGCTCTTCCCTTCTCTGGAACCCTTCTCAAACGCTTCAAGGTACCTCCAACCAGTCCCTCGTCCCTTTTGTCTTCTGCACACCACCAGTATTTTAGCTGGTCCTGTCATCATCACCACTTTCAAACCTAGCTCTCTCATTCTGTCACAGACATCACCGCGATCCCTGGCTAATCTCTACGTCCAGCTTCTCTTTGCTGAATTGGACTTCCGTCACTACACTCTACACCAACCACCACCATGTCGTCTCACCAAGTCAACGGCGATGTTAGCCATGTCCAAAACTCAGCCTTCATCCAGGTAGGATACCCTCACAATCCTCGCACCTGCTTGGTATAGACAGCCATCAATGAGCAACACGACCAGCTGACACGACGCCCCCCTCTCTCTCTCTCTAGCACCTGCTGAACTATCCCGTCGTCAATGACGGTGTTCACACTTTCAAGTCCAACGATCTCGGCCAGAGGTCAATCCAGATCGGCGACTCTGCCTACCGAACATTTGCTGTTCCCTTCCTGAACTTGTTCTCCAGGCCCTACCAATATGTCTCGCCCTACGTCCAGAAGGCCGACGACATCGGTGACAAGACGCTCGACCGTATCGATGAGAAGTTTCCCGTCGTCAAGAAGCCTACCGATGAACTCTACAAGGATACCAAGACCTTGATCCTACTCCCTTACCAGAAGGGCCTCGAAGGCAAGGACCACGTTCTTGAGATCTACAGCTCGGAGTGCAAGAAGAGTGACCAGGCAGGCCTCATCGCCTACGGCAGAGCCGCCGTCGTTACGGCGCTCGTCGTCAGTAACGAGACTCTGTCCTGGCTCGGTACTTTCCTCCAGAACAAGAAGGAGGATGCTTCTAAGGCTACGAATGAGAAGATTCAGCAGTAAAAGGAACAGGTTTGGTTACGATGTGGTGACCGGTCTTGATGACGCCACTGCCGTCCATGAGGTAGGTACACGACATACATCCCCACCCCCTCATCCATTCATGGTCTCTAATCAATTGCATGTGTAGTTTAATGTCTTGTTTGCGTTGTTTAGTCAACTAGTCTTCTTGCTGGAATAGGCTTCATATGTTGCAATTGTTTCCGCAGTTGAACAATCTCATTTGACCTCCCTCGGTCTCGCGGAACGTCGCAATCGGATTCCAACCTTTTTCTCCTTTCGTGGTGCTCTGTTTGCTTACATGCTCTTTTTCCTTGGTTGGATCTTTAGAAGAGCAAGAATGGAATGCTGTTTTGAGTGTTTGGTTTCTGCTGGAGTCTCAGCTGCGGTCTGCTCACACTCGACAATGGGTTGAATACTTTACTCTATTGGTCTCACGATGGTGGTCTTGCCTCAGTATCGGGGTGACAAGTTGACAATCTCATCTATATTTTCTGGTTGCCTGAAAACAGTGTCGCTAAGAAGGTGGAAATGCGGCCTAGTTGGTTGAGTGTGTTGGGGGAAGGTATGCAGACGAGGATTTAACATTATTTGGACGATTGGGCGTTACCGATGGAAGGCTTACATGATAGCTAATAGAAATTTATTACCTCTCCTCAGTCGCATAAATCTGCTTGCTGTTCGTCAGGTCTCTGGATCGTTGGCCTGTCAATCAACGACTTCAGTCCTTGAGTGCCCTCGGCAGTTACGAGCCGAGACGTTCCAAGACCCAAGACCTGCTCGCTTGAGCCATCCTGTTCACGAGGAGAATGCCCAGATTGAGACAACCGTGAAGAATCATGAAGATCTTGCTCGCTCCATCGCCTAGGAAGATCCACATACCCTAGAGGTTGCGATAGTCGCACAGTTTTGTAACCCAGCCACCTCTCCTCGAGAGAACCAACGGGCAGATTATGAAACGAAAGCGAGATCTTGTATGTCACTGACCTCGTTGGCAGTGACAATGGCCAGTCAACTCTCTCTACCCAGCGACGTTGCTTTGAACCCGTGGTAGGCGGGTGTAATTTCGAGACGGCAGGTTCGCACGTTCATAAGTGCACTGCGGTGATGGATTGAGTTGCAATCGAAGGCTGATGATGTAAATGGCAATAACAAACCCGGAGCATCTGTAATAACTTGCGGCCTGATCAAGGATTGCCAAGAAGAAGAGAAGAAGAGAAGAAGGAAAATCCCATATTTTATGCCGTAATTAACGAACTATTTCCTACGGCTGGTAATTATCTAGTGGTCCGCACGGAAGCGAGCGAGCGTTTTAGCCCCATCGCTGTAGAAAATTCGGAGGGCCGACCGAAAGGAGGATCAGCAGAACAGGGTAAGGGAGTTTCCTGGACCGCTTGAGGAAGGGATGGGGTGGCTGTTTAATCTAGCAGCGAGGCAAGCGAGAAATAATGTAGCGAAATGGAGTCATTAATAGAATTGCCGGGATGAGGATCGGATCAAATCAACTTCGGCATCGGCATCGGCATCCTTGCTGCTCCTTTGAATTCAATGCGTAGATTGTTTCTCGGTTGCCACGGGTTTGATCTTAGTTTACTCTGGTAGGTCAGCCGGTTGGGTTGGTGACAGAGGTCAAAGATCAAGAACGAGGCAAGGGGAGGGGGGGGGCTGCTATCAGTGCGTGCTATGGTGAAACGATAGACGGGGGACAGGAGGTCTGAGGCTGGAGTAAGCAGTTGGGACTATTTTCCCCTCTCTCTCTCTCTCCCTTTCCTTCCCTCTGCCAGGATGCGGGGGGGGGGGGGTCCCAGCAGCAAACAAAAGATGTGGTGAAACGTGGAAATGGTAGCTAGCGATGTTTGGACGATTCGATATCACCGATGAAGGTCTAGTTTTGGGGTGGCTGGTCACTTTAGGTGGCTGGCTCGACCTGGCGTCGTACGTATCCAATGCATTGCAGACGGTACTCTGCCTGTACTTGGTGGGAACGACACCGGTATCGAGGAGTTTCTGTAGGTTGACCGACCCGTTGTACCGTTCGCAGCATCTTCCGTTCCGGTGAGGACCTATAGCTGCCGGTATTTAAGTTAGGTCGCATCAAGGCTCCCCCCCGGGCCTGTCACGAACATGTGGCACGCGTTGCTCGCCGTCGCCGTCGTCAAGTCCGCTCGCTTGGGAATTGTTGCCAACAGCTTCGACTTTGACACATCCGCTCATCCGCCGTGCCGCGTACTGGCTGACGTTGGTGATACCCATGCATCCGAACCCTGGCTGAATCCTTAGTCATTGAGGACGATGACTGGGTTCCCACGGGGAGCCAAGCATCATAACATGACGGTGACAGGATGACAGGTGAACATGAAACAAGCACGACAGAGTACATGTCATATCCCTCTCCAGTCTACATCTGCGCATAGTACGTGATGCTCGGAGAGAGTCCTCGGCCGAATTAGTTGCACCTGTTGCAGCTGCAGGTCAGCTCCCACCAACACGGGGTAATTTCCCACGCTGGAGCCCACGGCATGGGAGCCCTGAAGGGAGGTTGACATGGGGGAGAGGGTTTGCTGAGCTGACGATTGGCTCAGCTCCTCAGGGTCGGGTCGAGTCTCCGGGCCACTTTCGGGGCCAGACCACCGGCTCACAACATTAGCAGTAGATTGTGTATTATTGGTAGGATGTTATTACTCGGGAGGCGATACAGAGGGTAAAAATAAGACGAGACAAGATTATCACATGCTGTCTATCGGAAAGATACAACCAAACCCCCTCGGAGTCAGCCTGTTCCACATTTACTATAACAATAATAAACCTCAGAGCGACACTTGTTGAGCAGGTTCGGACCAAGGACACTAAGCAGCATCCGTAGGGCGAAAAGGGCAAATCGACCAAATAGCGGGGCCGTCGCGGGAACTCAAAGTACGGAACGAGATATCTGCGACCTATTCAACGACGAAGTAAGTCATGGCTTTCAAAGCTTATCAGCTCCAACAGCCCTCGTGGCCTCCCGTGGGAAACTTTGTAGGCCCATCTGACGAACCGCAAACAGCGAGCGTCTTGTCGTCGCAGCATCCGTACTTGGATCAATCAGCAGAAGGCGAGGACATGTTTTAGATCACTTGCTCATAAGCGATGATGTTTGGGAAGAACCGAGATTGAGGACGCAAAGATCGTGCAGGGGCTCGGCCCCTGCGGCCCCAGGGCGGGTGCATGGGGTGGTGCATGGGTTCGGCGCAGGGCTGTGGCAGTCTGGGAGGTAGAATCGACAACGTCCATCACCGTAGCCCCGGTGTGGCGAGCAAGTAGCGAGAACTTGTATCCCTCGTCCACATAGCTTGCTGCTAGTACGGATGCAGTCTGGTCTCTGGTAGCACCTCATATTCTGCCCAGCTGAGGAGTCGACTGTAGATTGTACTCGCTGTCTTCCCGCTACGCGCAGTATATCGACGACATCCTGATCCAACAGCGCGTACCTGACATGTACTGCAGTGTCCGTAGAGAGAACCCGTCGACTAGTCTGGTACCTAAGACGCCCCACTCATTAAGCTAACAATCAAGACGACGAATGTCTCTCCTTGAAGACCTTTGAACAAGTTCGATTCCCTCCCCTCGGAGCAACTTGGAGCCCCGGTAATGCTAGCGGTGTCTCTTGGATCCGCGCTCGTGGGAAACGGTACTGTAAGACAACGCTGCGGATTCGTGCACATCACGACTTGTCCCAGCAGCCAGACGAGCGGTCGAAGCTGCTTTTCAAGAAGGGGGGGGGGGCCCTCATGCACTGCAGTACTTGCTACTTCCTACGGTGTGCCTGCCCCTGAGAGCCCTTGCACCTGGTAACCCGGTTTTTCTCGCTACGGGACATACCTCATGCCAGGTACAAGCTCATCCCCTGCATCTTGCGTTAGTTAGTTACATGTGCGTCTCTATTTCGTCGCACTTCTCAGCAACATCCGTTCGAGTCCGACTCGTAGCCTTTCAAGTCAGCGTCACCATCATTGTTCGTCCACTTCCGGAAGATCGATGCTGTTGATGAATGTGACTTGGCTGAGTGAGAGTTGATTAGTACGAAACTGTAAATCACCGCGGGGAGGGATCCTCCGCCTGCCTGCTACCCAACCTGCTACCTGGTCCATCATCCCGGGCTAGATCCATATCAACCCACGTACATGACATGTACCGATGAGTTACTGTGTGCCAGCATGCTCCCTCACTGTTACTCGCGCCGTTCGTCGCACTACTTACCCGTCGTCTCGAGGCCCTTATTTGGGCGTCGAGATGATACATAGCACATAGTAGGATATCTCACTGTGGTTCATACGTACCTCTCGGTATCTTTCCTGTTTAACCCACAGATTCCTTTTCCCGACGTCTCATCTTGTCTCGCCTTTTTCCCGCTCTTTTCCCACGCTCCTCCCCTACCCGTTTCTTCTTCCCCACTCGACCTCCTCCTTCGCCTTCCTTTCCTTTCTTCTTCTTCTTCTTCTTCTCTTCTTCTCCTCCCCTTCCACTCCCCTCTACCTACCCTGACCGCCCTTTTCTCCTCTTCCTCCTCCTTCTCCTGCTCTTCTCCTTCTCGTCCTTCGAGTCCGATCCAGTTTGAGATTGGGTCCTCGAGGAGAAAGACATTGCAAACAGAGAGGGGACAGCGCGGATATACGGAGCAGGTTTCAGCTATTCGCTCTACAGCTACAGCTGTCTAAGCGGCAGTGGAACCGCCATAAGCTTCGACTCTTCAGCACCGAGTCGCAGCGCCGATACAACGGCTCGTGCGCAGACGCGATTCACCGGCACGAATAGCGGTTGACGAATACGGCGTTCAGAGGATCCATCCTCTTCTTCGCCCAGCATGCCTCCCTCTCTCAACACCCACCCCTCATTCACCCGTCCTAGGACCAGCGACCGCGGCGATGGCAGGCCCAGCACCCGCGACCAGGCCACCGACCAGAACCTCTTGGTTCCCAGCCGCACGTCATCGCTTCATTCGCGCATCACTCAGCCAACGCCCTCTAATCTCAACATGAAGCCTCAGCAACGAACACCGAAGACTCTTACTCATGCTTACATGGTCTGTGGTGTCGGCCGCGAGCCTTCGCAATGGGTCAAAGCCCCGGCTCCTGCCCAAGGAAAGATTGGTCACATGAAGGGGGCCGTCGGCCAGTTCTGGCTCCCCGAGATTCTGGGCAGCAGCCCTCGTCTGGAACAGGATAATGAGATCGCGAGAGCTCTGCACTCCGCCATGCGGGTTTGTCCATCCCTCTACTTGCTTCCGTCGAAGTACTTGCTAATACATCATTTACCTCCCTAGGCCTGCTTTCCTCACGATGTCGAGATTTGCACCGGCCGAAGCCAACCTCACTGTGTCCACCACTCGTTTGTACTCCAGCAGGACTCCTCTCACACCCTCTACGGCATCTGCTTGCGTGTGTGGTCGCGCGCCGACGAGAAGAGGGCCGAGACCATTCGTGACCTTCGCAAGAGGACCGAGACCGACTACTACGATAACCCCGACGAGACGTACTGGATCCCCTACTGCTTGTCCTTCCTCTCCCGCTACCCGCTCTACAACCTTCTCGGCGACTATCTCCGGGGCATGTGGATTCACTGGAACAAGGCTACTAACCTCTTTCATGCTGAAGAGGTCTCCCGTATCCTTAGCTTCCCTGCCCCCCGCCTCAACGACCTCGTACGCATCGACATGAAGGATTACGCCCTCTGCTACCAATTTCCTTCGTCACCCACCGGCTTCCAGAACTTCGCCATGTGGCCCCTCTTCACCTGTCTTTCCATTCCCAACATCGTGGGAGTTGTCGAGGCCGCCATCTCACCCACGCGACGCATCATTTTCGTCAGTCACTACCCAGCTATGCTCACCATGGCTGCGGAGACGGTACGCTACTGTGTCCGAGTGTACGAGTGGAGTGGTCTTTACGTCCCTGTCGTTCATGCTCGTCACGCAAGAGAGCTGGTCCAGGAGCCTGGCCCTTACATCCTCGGCATCACCGCTGAGTGCCGCACCCTCTTCACTGCGCCCACCGACGCTCTAGTTGTCGACCTCGACCGTAACTTCGTTCTGACCTCTAGTCCCCCAACTGCACTCAACCCGGGCCAGCGCAACAAATTCGTCACTCGTTTGACGCAGGCTCTCAATGGCGACGTCACCCCTTCTGGTGTCCCCCAGCACCTCCGATCTGCGTATGGTGGCGGCAAGCTAGTCCCCGCGGGTCAGATCATCGTGATGCGCGGCGAGGTTGAGTCTATTCAGGACCCCGAGTGGTGGAATCAGGACGCTGTCATGGCCGTCATGGACCATGTCTGTGAGAAGCTTGGCCGCAATACGGGTCTCAAGGCCGTCTTTGACGGGTCCGTTAAGAAGCCTCTCATGACCAAGGTTTCTATGCGCCACCTCAACGAGATTGTCCGAGAACGTAACCAGTACTCGCGCGATGCTCTCGAGGCCTGGCAAGATTTCATCAACCTCAAGGGCCGTATGGATACTGAGCTCAGCAAGGTCTCCAAGCGCAACAACTACCTCGTCGAGGAGCTTGAGAGCTGGAAGCAGCAGTTCCTCAAGTTCCAAGCCTTTGCTGAGACTCTTACCAAGGAGACTCAGGACCTCAAGAGCAAGATCGAGAACCACAAGAGGGAGAACCGTCGCCTCGCTGGTCTCATTGATCAGCAGAAGGATGACAACGCCCGTCTTTCGGTCCGCCTCACTGGTACCGAGAAGCAGCGCGACGATGCTCTTGAGGCTCTCGTTCTTCAGCAAGAGATTGCCGAGGAGCTCGAGCGTGAGCGTAAGCGCAACAAGAAGGAGCTCGCTCAGCTCCACCACACCAACGCTACGATTCTTCGACAGCGTGACGAGGCTCGCCGGGTGGTGCTCCACCTACGCAGCCTCATCGGCGGCCAGAGCCACCACCTGGAGCATCTGGTGCAGACCCTCACCAAGCCCGAGGATCTCTCCGAAGAGATCCAGGAGGGCTTCGATGATGTCGAGGCGGATACCGAGGGTACCGCCCCCGAAGAGAGCCGTGCAATCAAGGCTGCTGTTGCCCGCACTCAGCAGTTTTCTGCTTCGAGCTTCAACGATGTGGCCGATCGCCACCTCAAGGATAAGACGGATGCTATTGCCCACATCGTGCGAAACATTTCCGAGCAGTGCCAGGCTGCTGTTGAGGGTCTCCAGCTAGCACACGATGCTGAATTTCGGGGGAGTTCTAGCCGACGGAACTCGAGCCTCTCCAACGCCCAGAGCGAAGACGGCCACTCCGCCGCCACGTCCGAGACATGCGATGACAGCCTCCTTCAGCCGCGTTCAGGCAGGCCGTCCAGTATCCCTCCCACTCCGGATCTCATCCCCAATCGGAGTAGTACAGCTATGTCGTACGCTTCCACGACAACCACTCCTGAGCGATCGAGCCAGCAGTACAGCCTCCGAGACGACATCCCAACCAAGATCGTCGAAGACGACGAAGAGGATTTCGAAGAGGGTCGAAGCGATGCCGGGGTGCATCAAGAGACTAACGTGGTCTCCAAGCACCCCGCATCCCTGATGCACCGCCCTTCTGGCGCCAGAATCAGTGCTCTTGGTGCTAATAGGTGAAGCCAGCGATTCAGACCCCAACGGCCACCTTCCAGAATCATAACGAAGAACTGAGCCTTGGCTGGATCTGAATTTTGAACACAATCGACTGTATGAGCAGTCAAACTGTGCCGAAAAGATGGCACACAACATATCCGTACTATATATCTATGTACTTAACATGTTTTCTTCAAGATGAGGCGACGGCTTGGATTACAATCTACGGACTACGGCGTTTCAGACTTTTTCTTCTTTTTCTCAATCTTTTATTTGTTTGTCCTCCTTTACCTATTTCGTTCGTATGTATTTTTTATTTTTATTTTTTTTGTTTTTGGAGGCATCCCGTCGTAGGCGGGACCTGTCGCGCGCCCCTTTAAGCCTGGGCAACCACTCTTATTCCCCACGAAGTTAGCATAGTATTATAAGAACTAGTCTTGTTCACTTATCAATCATTTGCTTGTTTGGGTCATGCCAGCCAATACAGTCTCAAACTCGGAATCGATGTGGCTTGAGAACTGCGAATGAAGGTCTGAACAAGAACCAAAGTCACAGCATTAAATTTGAGCATGTACTGCGATCTACTTTCCTGGTAAAGGTAGCATCCAGGGACTGCCAGACCATGAGATATAGTTTATATATATATATAGACGAATGGAGTAGTCGAAGGAAACTTCTAAACAGAACATTTGTACCTACAAATTGTTGTCAAAATGATCAAGGTAAAGGAAAAGCTTAACTTACGTACAGTAGTAGCGAACAAGCCTGGAAAGCCTGCACCCGCCTCTCGGTGGCGCCGCGATAAGATACGCCAGTGCCCCAGTAAAAAGTTGAGAACCAAAAGGTACTTTACCTTGGCTTCGTAGCAGCGCAATTGCCCTCCTCCATAACATTGAAACTTCATTCTCCCCCCCCCCCAATCCGGCATAGATATCACCACTACTACCACGGTCCCACCATGGCAGACCCGTTGCTTACCTCTCTCTGCGGTATATGTCACATCTCGGCGCCGAAATACAAATGCCCGCGTTGCAACCTTCGCACATGCTCCCTCTCATGCATCAAGAAGCACAAAGCTTGGTCCGACTGCAGCGGCGAGCGTGACGCGACCGTCTATGTTCCGCCCTCACGTCTTCGCACACCGGCCGGCATCGATCACGACTACAACTTCCTCCACAGTATCGAGCGGTCCGTCGAGCGCGCAGAGAAGCTCCTGGTCGGCGAGCGCGCGCTCGTGCAGGAGGAGGAGCTGCGACCGATGACAGTGCAGGAAGTGCGGTGGAAGCTTGGACGCGATGGGCGGCGGAGAAAGGTGCTCGTCACGAGGGTGCTGAGGGAGGCCAAGGGGAGGACGTTTGAGAGGTTTCTGACGCAGAGGCTGAAGAAGCTGAACACGGTCATTGTTTGCGCGCCGATGGGGATGAAGAGGCAGAAGGAGAATTGTACGACGTTGAATAGGAAGTCGGGGAGAGTCAATTGGCAGGTGGAGTGGTTGACCTTTGACCACCACGAGGGCGAGGGAAAGATGGACGAGGATGGCGAGGTGGAGAAGACGAGGGTCTTATCCAAGACGATGGATGATGTGCCACTATATCAGGCGTACCTTGCCTTGCTGGAGGAGCAGCAGGCACCAAAGGGTCAGCATAAGCGGACGGTGAAGGGCGGCCGGGAGCTACAGCACGTGTCGAACGCGACATGGGCGGAGGGGGCGTATCCGCTACAGGATCCTTCTACGGGCCGATGGACGACGCATCAGGGCGCAGACGTGGCGATCTGGCCGTACGAACGGGACCTGGCACGTAAGCGGCGGTTCCAGTACTTTCTCGGCCGGCCGCGACAACGATCAGACCAACCGGCGATTCTCACAAGACTTCAACCAGAGGACTGCTTGCGCGAAGCTCTCACCAACACGCGCGTTCTTGAATTCCCCACCATCTACGTCTTGAACGAAGACGAGTCGCTACCCGAGGGCTACGTGCTAGGACCCAAGGATACAGCGCCCTCGAACCAGGGACAAGGAGCCAATGGCAACAACAAGAGGAAGAACCCGCCCGGCAAGAAGGGCCCTACCAAGTCAGCGAAGAAGAGGAAGGGTGATAAGGATGTGGAAGAGGGAGAGGTGAATAGCGATGATGAAGGCGAGGAGGGAGAGGGACCGAATGGCGTTGCGATGGAGGCTGGAGACGTGATTGAGGAGCATAGCTTGGGTGAGGATGATGAAGAGGACGACGACGGTGACGACGATACGAGCAGTTCGGGGAGCGATGGCGAGGACGATTGAGTTGAATGAGGCCGGAGATGTTTTGGTTGGATATTGACAGCTACAGATGGATATATACAACGTATGTATACATGTATGTTTATACTGGCTCAGTTTGGACGGTCTGGCCAGAGTTTCACGCAGAAATGCATTGAGACCACACGTAGTCATAGAAATTAGGGAAGTCATCTACCTAATTGAACCATGCTGTCCTAGATACCATGCTTCGCTGCCATGATGGTCCCCTTTTGCCGTCTTTCCACCGAGACTAGGTGGCTGTGTCCGTGGGTCTGGGAGTTGTTGCGTCAGCCACACAGAGGCACGACCGGACCTCCAGGTCTAGGGTACTCTACAGTAGGTGACCTCCCCACGCTGGCTGGTGTCTTCAAGAGCTCCCTCTCGTACTATTCATTTCACGACTCTACGCAGCGACCGCATATACTCTCTTGTTCTCGCGACAGTCGTGGGCACAGGCTCAGCAAGATACTACCACAACATGATCTGATTGACGACCCTAGACGACCCTCGATCCTTCCTCGCCTGGTACACCCGATCGTCAACCACCAGCCGCCGCCACGATGGACGACACGCCTGCGCCCAAGCTCGCAGAGCTGCTACGGCATCCCGACGACCTCGACAAAATCCCAGCACTGAAACTCGAGTTCTCGCGCAAAAAGGCCGCCGTCGACAGTCAGCTGCGTGGCGGGCTGCGTGAGCAGCTCGAGACGACGCAATCGGGCATGACCGGGCTCAGCGACGGCCAGAAGACGGTCCAGAAGATCAAGGATGAGATGATGAAGATTGATAAGCTGTGCTCGGAGTCTCAGAATATGATAAACGATTTCGCCAGCATCAACCTGGTTTCGCAGGCTCACCGCAACTTCGGCGCTGTCGAGACTATGCGCCGCAACCTGGACACGTTCGAGGACAGGATATCGACCGTCGAGAACATGCTGCGCCAGGATGACGAGGATCAGGAAAACATGCCCAACCTTCTAGCGTGCCACTACGAGCTCACGCAACTGCGCAACATCCGCGACGATGCCATGGAGCAGATCCAGCGTGCCGACGACGACGGCCTCGGGGCCACGCTCGAAGATTACTTTACGCGCCTGGACGACACGATTGGCTGGTTCGACGAGCACATCGGTATGATCGCGTGCAGCCTCATAAACCTGGTCATCGGCGAGAACAACGGCTTGGTGGTGCGCTTTGCCGTCGTGATGGAAGCCGAGGAGAAGAGCGACCAGCGCGTGCTGGCGCTGCAAGAGGCCCTCAAGGACCACAAGGAGATGGCAACGCGGTTCCAGAGCATCACCGATGGCGCGAAGAAGGTCCGCGGATACAAGGAGAAGTTCATCGAGGCCATACGATTCAGCGCGCAGGGGCAGTTTGATGCGTCGCGGGATGAGTTCCTCGAGGATCCGACAGCGCTGGAGAAGATTCTCAGGTGGTATTTCAACGACCTCAACGCTGTCAAGGTTGGGATGGCACATCTGATGCCGAAGAAGTGGCGCATCACAAAGACGTATGCCGATGTGTATCACCAACTCATGCACGACTTCCTCGTAGCAATGGTGGACAGCGAAGAGGCGTCGTCGGCCCACACGCTCGAGATTGTTGGCTTTCCCGAGAAGTACTATAAGAAGATGGCTAAGCTGGGCTTCAAGCAAGAGGAACTGGTACCTCACGTCGTGGATAACCGCGAGGCGGAGCTGGTGCGCGACTTCAGGGATCTCATCATCAAGTTCCTCGATGAGTGGATCGAGCGCATCATGGCACAGGAGGCGCGAGATCTGGCGGAGCGCAACGTCGAAGGGTCCAATCTTGACACGGATGAGTATGGCTACTTCCGCACAAAGAACCTGGTAGCCCTATGGCGTATGCTGCGCGAGCAATCGGAGGCGGCGGCCAACTCGAAGCGCGCCGACGTCGTCGAGGGTGTCATCGACGCCATGTTTGCTCGTCTTCGCACCCGTCAGCAGGTCTGGCAGCGCATGCTCGAGGAAGAAGCTGCCAGGTACGAGGCCGCCCAGGTTCCCGACCTTGAGGGATTCCAGGCACTGCAGGACTGGCTCGTCGCCATGGCCAACGACCAGATCGCTTGCATCGACGACAGCGAGGACGAAGGCCGATTTGCCTACCTGACCAACTTCCGCCGCAACTTTGAGCCGCACGTGTCCCCAGCGTACCTCGACCGCGCGGACAACGAGATCACGGCCCTGCGAGACGGCTACGTGGACTTCAGCACCTGGTGCATCCACCGCTTCGCTCACCTCATCTTCGCCGTCGACTTCGGAACCGTCTTGCCCGACTTCTTCACGCCCAAGTGGTACACAAGCACGGCCATGAAACAGATGGTCGTCACGTTTGAGGAGTACGTCAACGACTACCGTCAAGTCCTGCACCACTCCCTAGTCGACATCTTCATCGAGATATTCGCCGAAGAACTCCTCATCCGATACCTATCCGCGGTGCGCAACAAGGGCGCCAAGTTCCGCCGCGCAGACCCCTTCCAGGATAAGCTCTTCAACGACATCGCCACCGCATTCGAGCTCTTCAGCGCATTGCCCTCCAACGACGTGGGCGCCAGCATCAAGGAGACGTGGCGTGTCACGGAGTCCTTCTTGCAGCTCCTCACGGTGGATCGAGATGGCGTGGCCGACGCGTTCGAGGCGTTCAAGGAGACGTACTGGGACCTGCAGATTAGTTGGGTTGAGGCCGTGCTTCGGTCGCGGGATGATTTTGAGAGGGGTATGCTGAATGCTGTCAAGGCAAGGGCTGCGCAGATAGAAGTTGTGCGTGGGCCGGAGACGATCATGGGGAGGGTCAAATGAGCTTGATGTCCAGCCGAGACGGATGAGTGAAGAAGGAGATGAGCGGAAGGTGTTAATTTTGTATCATACATGCTAGCGTTTGTTGTCGATCTTGGTAGAAACATGTCAAGAAATGCGATTTAGATTGCGAACGGCGCTCTCTCCATTTCACGACGTTGTCATCGCATCACATTGTTGTTGTATAACGACAAACTTTTAAGAAACTAGTTGTATTTATCAAGATGTTTCCTGCTAATGTTTCAGACATGTAAGAGAAACCTGACTACGTACAGCAAGCAGAGGGTTAATTAATGACTTTGCCTCCTCCTCCTCTTCCGTCAGTAACGAGAAAATAATACCCAAGGGAGAACGATGTAAGAAAAGAGATCAGGATGGGATCATGCGTGAGGGTCGGTGAATGTTGATAACAAAGGGGAAAAACAAGCGAGGCTCCGCTGCTCGAAGAATTACGTGGTAGCGGCTGATGTGATGTGATGTGATGTGATGTGAGTGGGTTGACAAGAGATGCTCTCTTGTCGTTATGCCAGCAGTCCAGACGGAGTCTGGGAATGAGGTCGTAAGGTAAGTGTAAGTCTCTCATGTAGATCAGATGGTCATTTGCCGTTTTAGGCATTCACGACACTATGATTGACTGGCCAAGAAGTTGGCGGCCTAAAGCAGACATGGTTAGTTTGACTGATTACCAGACATTGATATGAGAAGGTATCAATCCACGTACCCTATCGAGGTTGTAGTCATACTTTTCCAAAGCTTCAAGAGCAACCTCACGGTTGTAGCCCATGGAGGTGAGGTTCTTGAGGATGGGATCGTCGTTGGGAAATTCATCCTTCGCCTCGGCAGCGTGTGGGGCGGGTGCATCACCACCCGCCGGTTTATCTGTCGGAGGTCCTGATGGGGCAGGGCTCGTGGAGTCGATGCCCGAAAAGATGGCATCCCAGTCATGCGCCTCGGGAGCCTTGGGCTGCTGGGCGGTGCCCGTAGAGTTGGCGGACACGAAGTCAAAGCTGCTCTCGTTTCCGAAAGCCGTCGACTCGCTCTTGGCCTGGCTAGCAGGAGGGCTGCTGTCAAACACTGGGTTGAAATCATCCAAGCCGGAACGGGAAATGTTGGCAAAGTCATCATCAGCAGAACCCTCCTTGGCCTCCTCGAGGCCCTCGAACTCATCATCGAATTCGTCGAAAGCACCCTTGGCAGGAGGAGCAGGAGGATTCGAGGGGGCAGATGGCTGAGCAGCTGGAGCTGTTCCAGTGGCAGCTGAACCCCAGATGTCGTCCATGGCAGTTGTCTGGGCGCTTTGTCCGGTCACAGTAGCAGGTGATGGGGCTTGCTCGCTGGAAATCCATGTTAGCATCGTTGGCCATACGCCGCTCACCGAGAAACATACCTAAACTCTTTCGCCTCGGTAGGGGGGGTGTTCTTTGCTGGCACTGGAGGGCTCGGGGTAGCTTCTCCCACAGCAGCCAAGTTGGTAGACTCGGCAGCTGGGCCAGTCTCAGAAGTCGGAACGTGGGGAGGGGAGACAGGAGCGAAATCATCATCGAAGCCGTTCTCGCTCGCGGAGTCGGAATCATCTTCATCGCGCTCAATCTCGGAGATTGGAGGGAATTCGCTATCAAACCCAGACGAGGGCTTTACCGCCTCAGGTTCTGGCTTCTGAGTCTTGGCAGTGGTAAAGGCGGCAAAAGCGTCTTCAAAGTCGGCCTTGGCCTTGGCCTGATCTACGTGACCAAAGGAGGTAGAGGCGCCGCCAGCGGCGGGGTTCTCCGTACCGAACCCACTGGTCTCGTGTGCGGGCTCGGCAGGTGTGCTCTTATCATTCGACCTATCCGATTCATCGCCGGGGAAGGCACCAGGAAGTGATTCCTGGGCGCCAGGTTCGCCGGGTACGGGAGTGGCTGCACCGTGACCAGAGCCCTCGGCGCGAGAAGCAGGCGGTGACACTTGACGCGAAGATGTCAGGGAATCGTTGTGGCCGACAAACGGAAGGTTAGTAGAGCTTATTTGCCTTGATTCCGGCGGTGCAGGGGGGTCGACTGCGAAAGTGGGCTGACGGCTCATGACGGGAGACGCTACAGGAGGAGTATTGGTGTATGAACCAAAGCTAGCGGAAGAGGCACCGGTATGCTGAGGGATAGCAGGGGGTGGAGTAGCCGTGGAGGTAGGTGGGAATGAGGGGCCAAACACATCATCGAAGGACTTGTCCGTCACGTTTCTGGATGGTGGAGGAGAAGAAGAAAATGCGCCCATGATATCGGTACTGCCCGTTCGCTTGAAGAAGGGGTTGTTGGCGCTCGTCGTCGACGCTGCAGGGCTGGCGACCTGGGCCGGCACGGGTGCGGGCGAGGTCTGTCGAGAGAGCTCCTCGTTGCTCTTGGTCAGGTCTTCCACCTCCGCCTTCAGCTTCTCGCGCTCGCCCTCGTTTGTAGATAGCTGCTTCTTGTTGATAGCAACCATTCCCTTCTGCTGCCGAGCATCCAACTTAAGCTTCTCAATCTGAGGCTTGAGCTGCGCAATCTCTCCATTGACGACCCGGATCCGCTCTTTCAAGTTGGCATTCTCCTGTTGGTCAGCTTGCAGGGCAGCTAGGACCTCCTGGTGCTGGGTCTGGATGTCGCGGTAGGCTCCCTCCAGAGACAGGCACTCAACCTGGAGCTTCTTGGTCTCGTTGCGAGAATTGGTAAGTTGCTCTTCCAGAGCACGTGTGTCCTGCGCCTCCTTCTCATAGAGTGTCCTGAGCTGCGCCAGCCGCTGTTCGAAGTTCTGCTTCTGGGAGTTGGCTTGAGCCAGCTCATTCTGAGTCGTAGTCCTCTTGGCCTGGTTGTCCTGCATCTGTTTGGAAAGGGACCCGATCTGGTTAGACAAGTTGGCAAGCTCCGTAGTCTCACCGCTGATGTTCTTGCCAGCGTCCGGGTCATCGTCTGTGAGAAGATCCTCTGATGCAGATCCGGTGTGCTGCGGCGCAGAGCTAGAGGAGCCACCAGTGGGTTGTGCCGACAAACCCCTACCAAAAGAGGATGATGGAACGAACGGTTTGAAAGACGGGGTACCAGTAAACGATGGCTTGATAGGGGGGGGCGGTGCGAAGGCAGCCGAGCCTCCAGCAAAAGGGTCGTTGGCAGCCGAGCCTCCGGTAGTCATCGTCGTCTGAACTGGCGCGGGAGGCGCGGGAGGTGCCGGGCTGGATGGGCCAGAGTCGAGGCCAAACAGATCATCAAGGGCCGACTTTGGCTGAGCAGGAGGCGGCTGGGCTACAGGAGGGGGGGGAGGGTCGAAAGCTGAGCTTGCTGGCGGCTGCTGAGCAGTGGCGGTTCGCATGCTTGGGGGAATGTAGTTACGAGGAAGGGTGGAGGGTAGAGTGGTGGACTGACCAGTTCGCTGCTGTCTAATCAAGTACATGGCGACGGCGAACTGGTCGCGCGTAAGGTAGCCTACCGAGTTCGTGTCGGCAAGATCCCATATCTGAGCCAGAGTATCCTCGGGAAGATTCGATTGGCTAAAGAAAGGCACGGCCTCCTCTCCGGTTATAACACCCTTGTTTGTCTTATCGAGGTCGTTGTAGATTTGGTCAAACCTCGCCTTGTCGGCTGCGCTCACAACCCAATCATCCGAGCCGGTAGCTGTCGGAGACATGGGAAGTCGCCCCAACGGGCTTGCTGTGCGGACCTGGGCAGTTCCACTAAGCTGTCGTGGGATGGCCGACATGCCCGTAGCGGCTGGAGATTGTCGAGGCGCCGGGCCGCGTCGGGATGCAGCTTCGTAGAGACCAGCGGGCAGGATGGTAGGCAAAGCGCGCAACGCGCCAGTCTTCATAGACGTGAGCAAGTGCATAGCGATGATGAACTCCGTAAGCACCAAAGAGCCGCGCTGTTCAGTATCGGCGAGCTGCCATATCCTGCCCAATGCCTCGATTGGCAAGCCGGATTTCTCAAAGATGGATTTGGCCTGATCACCCGGTAGATAGACGCCGCCCTGCAGCGGCTGACGCTCGAACAAGCCTGAGTACTGAGCAATCTTCTCGGGAGTCAGGGGCGGGATGCGGATAGGACCACCAGTGCTCTGGGCTTGGAGAGCAGCCGGCGGCGGTGGCGGGCTGACGGGTACAGGCGGCAGAGGAGGAGCATTATGCTGAGGACCGAAGCCATCGAACCGAGGCAGAGGACCTTGTTGTAGAGCTAAGTCCATGGTCGGCTCGCGACCGGCCTGGGCGTGGCCGATGAGGCGGAGGACGACGCCAAATCCAGCCGGGGTCAAGAAACCCCGGTTCTCCCTGTCAGCAATCTGCCAGATCTATAGGGGTTCGGTCAGTGGTGTAGAGAATCAACAGACACCTGGCCTACTAACCTCTCCAAGGACACGAGAATCTAGCTGAGTTTTATCAAAGAACTTGACGGCGACTTCGCCGGTGACAACGCCAACATTATCGGTGTCGGCCTGTCGGAACAGTTGGCCATATACTCGCTTCTCTTCGGGGGTCAAGTTGAGGTTCGGCGCAGCTTTGAAAGAATGCTCGGTTAGGACGCGACGAGCTTGAGGAGAAGCAGTGGTCAGAGGCATACATACTGGGGTCATGAGGGCCAGACGCCATTGTCGCGCATTCAGGCCGCGAGGAATCTAAAGCTTAGGTGTCGTAGCTCGTCCAAGGTTGGGCTCGGGAGGGTCGGTTGATGTTCAGCCGAATCGCGGTGCGACGCTACGTACAGGATGTCGGGATGAGAATTAAGTCTACGCTCGAAAAAGCAATCAGATGCGCAGAAATCTGGTGATGAGGGTTGGCGATGGGGGTTGAACCGCGAAGGAGATAATCAGCCTGGTAGTCTGGCGAGGGGAGGCTGGTGTTGCGAGCGTGGACCAACCAGGAGCTGAAGTTGGGCAAGCTGAAGGCCTGAGCTCTGACAACCAGGGCCGCTGCGCCACAGATTGCTCAAGCAGCGCCGCATCTGCCACAGCGGTCCAGCGACATCATGCACATGCAGACCCTTCTTTGCAGTGGTTCTTTAGCATCGTCCAGTGACGAGGGTCTTGCAGAGCATCCATAACTACCATCTGCGAATGCGACAGGACGGCCTCGAAGTGAGGGCTTACGCGCAGCAGGCTCCATCCAGAAGCAGGAGCTTTCGTAGGTCGTAACGCGCCCCATTGCTTGCTTGTTTGCTTGCTTGCTTGCTTGCTTGCTTGCTTGCTTGCTTGCTTGCTTACCTGATCATGCCGGAGCTTTAGCGCATTCAAGGACAGCTATGGTTGGGTTGGGTTGGGGAGTGTGGGAGCTACCCTTGCATAATACGTTATCATCATGGTGCAATTACTAGACGAGACTAGCATGTACACACCACGTTTTTGTCAGCAAAGTTAGCATTGCAGGGGCATTATCCTGAAATATTCAACTGCTTCAAAGAATCGTACTTGAACTCAAGCTAGTAGACATCGAAGGTACATACAGTAGGGAAGACCCAGAGACTAACTTAGATGCTGGGGCAGCGAAGTCGTAGCACTGTAGCCAATCAGCGTGTACGGCCCATCCGAAGCAGCAGCACGAATGCGGAAAACATCCGAAAAACCGACGTCGATGTCGGGATAGATTCCAAATTATCCCCATTCTGCAGCATCGCTCACCTGTGCCTTCTAAATTCTTGATCTTTTCCCCCTTGCTTACTCAACACTTCGCCCGCTGAGCGTCCAATCAGTCTCTTCGGTATCCATCAAGTTACTCTACCCGTCCGTCGTCCGTCATTCCCGCTGCCCAATCTGCATACTCCGTCGCCGAGCTCGCCGTGACGTTTCGATAAAAGACGTCATCCCTCCCCTCCCCCACCATAGGCAATTCCTTCCTTCTCGCCGTTGTGCGATATCACTCGACTCATGCAAGCATCCGCTCTACCTCTTCGCGCAGCTTCGTCCTCGTCTTCGTCCTCGTCCTCGCGAATCAGCTTCATCTCTAGACACCTTGTGCGCGGCTTCTCAGTCTCGGCGCGTATCATGGCTCCCATCTCCAAGGAGATCGACTACTTAGTCATTGGCGGCGGCAGCGGCGGTCTCGCCTCCGCGCGCATGGCCAGCAGCAAGTTCGGCGCCAAGGCCATGATCATCGAGAACAAGCGCCTTGGAGGAACTTGTGTCAACGTCGGGTGAGTTGTGCGTGTACTCTTGCGTCGCACGAACCTACTTCTCAAGACCCAAGCGCTGACTGCTTTCTTTCTTTCTTTCTTCCTCTCAGCTGCGTCCCCAAGAAGGTCACCTTCAACGCGGCCGCCATCGCCGAAACCATTCGCGATGCCAAGGCTTACGGCTTCTCCGTCAATGAGACGGCTCCCTTCGACTGGACGTTGTTTAAGAACAAGCGTGATGCTTACATCAAGCGCCTCAACGGCATATACGAGCGCAACTTGGGCAACGACAAGGTCGAGTACGTCCACGGCTGGGCTCGCCTGCTGTCAAAGAACCAGGTCGAGGTGACACTCGACAATGGCTCCAAGGAGGTTGTCAACGCCAAGAAGATCCTCGTCGCCGTCGGCGGTAAGCCTTCGTCACCTCCCCAGATCCCCGGCGCCGAGCTTGGCACGAACAGCGATGGCTTCTTCGACATCGACAAGCAGCCCAAGAAGGTTGCTCTCGTTGGCGCCGGCTACATCGCCGTCGAGTTCGCCGGCATGTTCAACGCCCTTGGCTCGGAGACTCATCTCTTCATCCGTCACGATACCTTCCTCCGCCACTTTGATCCCATGATCCAGGAGAGCGTTACCAAGGAGTACGAGCGCATCGGCGTGAACCTGCACAAGCGATCCCAGCCCACCAAGATCGAGAAGAATGCCAACGGCAAGCTCGACATCACCTACAAGGATGGCGAGGGCAAGGAGTCCACCGTTACCGACATTGACAATCTCATCTGGGCCATCGGCCGTACCCCCGAGACTCAGGGCATCGGTCTGGAGGAGGCCGGTGTTGAGCTCAGGGAAAAGGGTTACATCGTCGCCGACGAGTACCAAAACACCACTGTCGACAACATCTACGCTCTTGGAGACGTCACTGGCGAGGTTGAGCTTACCCCCGTCGCCATCGCCGCCGGCCGTCGCCTGGCCCACCGCCTCTTTGGTGGTCCCGAGTTCAAGAATGCCAAGCTTGACTACAGCAACGTTCCTTCGGTTGTCTTCTCGCACCCCGAGGTTGGCAGCATCGGCCTCACGGAGCCCCAGGCTGTCGAGAAGTACGGCAAGGACAATATCAAGGTCTACAAGACGAGCTTCACCGCCATGTACTATGCCATGATGGACCCCGAGGATAAGGCTCCCACTAGCTACAAGCTTGTCTGCGCCGGTCCCGAGGAGAAGGTCGTTGGTCTTCACATTATGGGCCTGGGTAGCGGCGAGATGCTGCAGGGCTTTGGCGTCGCTGTCAAGATGGGTGCCACGAAGGCTGACTTCGACAGCTGCGTCGCCATTCACCCCACGAGTGCCGAGGAGCTGGTCACTTTAAAATAGACTTGGATGCCGAGATATAGAGAGATTATCAATTCAATTTTACAGAGCCACCCTGCTGCTTCACGAAATACTTCCCTGCATGCCTGGCGTACTGTGGCTGCAATGCTTGATGGCTTCGGATAAGCTAGGAATTGCATAAGGATGCATCCTTAATGGAATGAAGATGCAGGAGTGACTCGATGGATTGCTTTAGATTCTTGAAGTAGGTGATGGGACTTGAGAGTTGCATACCAGACAGAGGCTTCCTCTCCTCCGAACTTACATCAATGATGCTGGTAATCCATCCAACTCTCTGATAGCAAGTAAGGATGTATAGTACGGTCGCCAGGAAAGGCCACTGATCGAGCCAAACATGCAGATGGTACGTAATACACCGACAGCACTTCCAATGATCACCCAACCCCCTCTGCAGCATCAAGCTCCGCAGCTCAGATATTCCACATCAGTAGTCAACCACAACCACCCGTATACTGGCAATCTTGGATCCGGACATCCCTCGTTGCCTTATGCACGATCTTCCTGATGCGGCATTTCCACAATCAGCCAGAGATGTCTCACCCCATGCTACCACCCGCACCGGTTCGTCCAGCTGCTTCTCACCGGGCGTGGCTATGCGCAGGGAGACGCTTCATCGGTATCAGCACGAGCGGTCCTTGAACAGACAGCTGGCACGCCGGTAAGGAGATGAGACTCTGCTGCTCGGTGTGTATTAGACTCGCATTCCTAGATTACTACATTGGTCTGCTTTACTTGTTAGTTGGGTTGATGATCACAGAGCATTTTCAATTTACGTTCTCTCATTACGCGAGTCAGGTCATCCGACCTACCCTGTATCATTGGCGAGAACGTTAATCTTTGGGTTTTTTTCCGAGCCAAGTTCGCCTGAACAGATAACTCAGGTCCGTTGATCCTGTGTAGGTAGTAAGCACGATTGCAAAGATTCGACAAGAATGGCAAATCTCTCAACACTCGCTCGCCCAGTCGAAGGACTACGCTAGGCTAGTTATCCTCTTGCATGAGGCCAAGGACGATCCCAGCCCAAAGCAAATTCGTAATCATGGTCACGCTGAGCTGGCTTGAAACAGAACTGTCGACTTTAGATAGTTGGCTAACGTTCAAAGGCTGGGCTAGAGAGGCGCCACCTCCGCACTTCCCCCCCACGAAGCTACAGTACTGTAGGCAGCGCTGTAAAAGTCCAGATTAGGGCCAGGAGAGATTATCACGACACTTGCGCTATACCACGGCTGGTCAAGGATTGGCAGAGATGAGCACCTCGCCCTGTACCAGCGCTACTGTACTCGCGGCCATGAGAAGGTTGGTAGAGGCGCAAGTCCAAGCCGTACACCTTCCACCCCATGCCTCCGCGTGACCCCGAAACGATGTCTCCAGACGGGGGTGGAGAGAGCTATCCAACGACAGCGCTGCCGAGCACGATACAGCAGCAACCGGCATCATCAGCGTCGAGCTGAGAGGAAAGCCCTTGTGAGAGGAGGCAGAGGGTATATCCGACAGGCTGGAAACGGGCGGGTCACGAATGAGGATAGGCAAACTCTCGACAGCCGCTACTGCAGGATATGTCACCTCGTCACGGAGGTGCAGCAACGGGAATGTGGAAGGGAACTGGAGAGGGCGATGCGTCGATAGCCGCGACAAAGCGAGCGAACCTGCGGGTGCATAGCAAGGCAAGATACAAGTCACGGATGTGCTCGCAGCCTCGTTTCCCGGTGCGTAGCTGTTTGTCATCGTACCGCGTGCTTTGGTGGCTTTGCATGTCTGGGCTGACGACGACATTTACAGCTACAGTACCGAGAAGGGCATCGCAACGAGGCAATTGAGACTTGGCCGCTCTCTGTCCATCAGGCTCGGCCCAAGCCTTGAGATGAATGAGGGCGTGTCGTTCGTGAATCGGCGTCCAGGGTTCAGGAAGAGTTGACATCCGGACCTTCGTCCATGGCTTAATGATCCATGGTAGAGCCAAGGGAGATGGCGATGACACCGTGCCACCCGAGAAGTCAGAAGCCCAGTGGTAATCATCTATCAAAACGTTTCTCCTGCAGAGGGCATCGTCAATTCCCACGTCGCTTGGTTATCGCCTTGTATGGATACAGATTGGATGCTACCTTTGCTCGTCTGGGGAACGCGGTCAGCCACGATGATTGGCCGGGGCAGGATCAAACGAGCCAGAGGTGCAGGAACACCAGAGCAGCAGTCTGCTCTAGACTTTGCCAGAGACGAAGAAGTCCCCTTCGTGCCACAGTACAGTGCAGTGAGTTGGTAGCATCGCGTCGTCCTGTAGCGCGATGTGACTGTACCAAATAAAACTTAGCTGCTTAGCAGCCATTGATACGTTTACATCCTTTGCCCTCTTCTCGTTTCTAATTCTCCTCTGTGTCAAGATGACGGTTTGTACCACCTGACAAGAGGTTGTCTTTTTCTTACTCTTTTTTTTTGGTAAGGAAAAGATCAAGAGTTGTTGGGGGGTTTCGCCGCCGTGTCGTACAGTGACAGCGCCTTCTGTGTGTCTCCATGGCGTGTGCGTGTGCCGCGCTGCCTTGACCATGCGGAACCAAAGGTTCAGGTCCAGGTTCAGGTCCGCGCCTCCCAACACTCTAAAACGGGCATGTTGACATTGGTATTGACGATTCTGTCCAAGAGTTGCCGTGATGGTAGAGCAAACGCACCGGATCCTTCTCGTGCGACCAGCGAAGCTGTCGTACGTATTGCTCGCCAACATCCTTGCTGTTGCGTGCGGTAGAGAGGACTGGTCTAGCGTAGTCTAGTCCAGTCTAGCGCCGTCGTCGCCGTTCCTCGACCATGTCCGTGCTGCCCCCTACATTACTGTACATTAGACGTTTGTCTTGCTCGTCAAGGTCTCATCCGTGCTTCTTTTGTAAAACTCTAAAAGAGATGCAATTATAGGGTGCCTTTGGTGGGAACGGTGGCGCTGGTATTGATCTGCTCCAAGAGGATGAGAGTAACTCTGGCAAAGCGAAGCAGCCGCAACATGCAACATGATCTGAACCTACTATATGACGTGGTAAGTATGAGAAGGCAAGGAAAGGAGGCGAGTAATACGATAAGCACTTGTACCATTCACCCTGTCCAACGGCCTGCGCTCGAGATTGCGGGGGAGGATTATGATCTATCAGACCATCTATCTACCTACCCAGTCGAGTTCAGTCGAGCCGAGACTCAGAAAGTGTGGGAAAAGCCAACCAGCCAACCAGCCAACCAGCCAGCCAGCCAGCCACGATTGAAATGACACGATGCAACGCTGCCGAAACGGTCGTCCAGCTTTGATGATTCGATTCGAGAGCCGTTATAGCAGTGAATTGTGGGCACGTATCCATAGCCAAGTCCTGGTTCCCAGACCTGCTTTTCCTGCATCGTGCAGAGGAGATCTCGGGGTTGCGGACTGTTCGTTGTCCGCTCTCCACCCCCCGCCGTCTCGCGTTCCATTGAAAGCTTAAGATTTTGGGACAGGAGCAGGAACGGCGAGAAGGCTCCCATGGCGCGGCTGAGGATCTCGCTGTGCCGTGGAGATTTCGGGCATTTTTGTGCTCCTTAGGGTGACCCGGAGTCGTGCCATCTGTTGCAGGGATGTCGGCCGAAAACTCTGTTGCTCTTCTAAATCGTGAATCGAGACCGAGACATGACAACAAGAGTTGGTAAGTAAACAAGCCTCCCACGTTGTAATGTTTAATAAGCAAGTGCCTTCATACCAAAGAGCCCATGCCACATGGTTCGGGACCCATTGGGGGAAAAAAGGAAGAGCAAATACTGACCATCCATGCACTGGAGCAATATGAGCTCTCACATTCTTCCTCGTGGCTGTCTCACAGGGGTTCGCTTCACGTTCCCACTATTCTTGCTGCACCATGCCCGCCCAAAGGTCAAACAAGCATTGCGGTTTGGCATGCAGAACAGACCTTGTAGCCTATAATAACGCTGATCAGACATCTCAAAGAGCCTTTCGAGCATCGGCCTCATCATCGCCAGGGAGAGATCGAGCAGAGGAAAATCCAGAAATGGTGAATGCAAGGTACGTGCCCGGAGCGTGCTGGTGATGAATTCATCATGGCCAATCACTGGACAAAAGTGAACAAGCCAGGTAAGACGTGTAAGACGTTGGGCAGTGAGACAGCCCTCTGCTGGCTTAGCCGAGTCAGCCGAAATTGATTTGATACTCTTTAAGACTTTCATGAGTCTCAGTCGAGGACGGAGCAAGTACTAATCGAGTACTAGCAGCCAAGCGATGATCGCAATAGATTGCCATCTTGCGATATGTGAGTCTCAGCGCGTGTAGCCAAGCTCGGTCATGATGAGCGTGAACAGTTGCTCACGGCACTTGAGATGCGCACCATATCCTAGATTAGACAATCCTGCCCCATCTCCAATTTCGTCGTTCACCATTCTCGCGGTGCTGGTGACCCACCGAGATAGAACTCACCAGACCGAGCGACGTTGCACAGCCCAATTCCAAGATGGCATCGCTTCGCGAGGGTTATAGCTATCGTGGATCCGCTTCGTCCTTCGTGCTCCATCGAACAAGGACAAGGATAGTCCCGAGAATAATGTCGTCATATCCTTCCCGACTGACCCACACAAGGGACTGAGCAAGTATTATCTAGCTCCTTGATGCCGAGATGAAGGTCGATTCCGAGCGGCAAGGTCACATCTCTTATCACGTTCCCTGTCGAACATGATGAGATGTCATCTTCCCATCATGCGCAAGACATCAACGGGGGCTTGTGACGAGACCAGCAGGCAGCTCTCAATGCCAGGCTAGGGAGGGAGAGAAAGGAGAATAATGATACTCCCCTCTTGTTTAAAAACAAAGGCTTAGAGGGACATGGGAAGGGGTGCCGTTACGGGCACACGGCTAGCACCAAATCGTCTTCCCCCATGCTCAGCCAGCGGCGGTAGGCTATTTGATCAAATCAAGCTTTATATGGACATTGCGCTATCCAAGAGTAGAATGGCCCACGGCTGGGCCCTCTCGAAGCTTGTCCGCTAGCTCTCTAAAAATTCTGCCTCCCATCTCAAGCCTGGCCGCTAAAGCCTACACACACAGTCAGTCACTCATGCCCTCTGCTTTGGCTGGGGGTTTATCGGCAACTCTGGGGAACGTTCCTTGGCAGCTATCCCTGAGCAATGGGCAGGATCGTGTGCGTTTGATGGGTTCTCAGCCCAAGACAAGGGGGCCCTTGTATGGGTTGGTCGTGCAAGCCGAAATAACCTTAGAGGAGCGAGCAAAATTTTCCCTTCCACCCTAGATTCGGCATAGCCCTGTTCGTAGATGTCGTCAGATCATCGAGTTTGAACGTTTTGGCGAATAAAACCGCGCCTTCTCACCATGGTCCTCATGACAGCGACCACACCTGAGCCGGGGGCAGCTCTAATTATATGCATATAGTGCTTTGTTATTCGCCCAGGACTACAACCAGGGTTGCTCGGCTGCCTCTCGATGAGTTGGTTGTGTGTATCCGTATCGCCGGCCGACCTTGCAGGCACAGCAATCTCTCAACAATACCACAGTATTGCTCGAAAGGGTTGTGCATATGGTGCAGGCACAAGACGGCAGATGCAACGATACACTTGATGCAAGGCACGGCAGGCACAACAGGTACAGAAGAAAGCCACCAAGCAACTTGATAACCTGCCAACTGTCAAAATCCTTCTAGCTCCAACTCTGAACTTCATCAACTACAGTACTTGTAGTCTTCCAGGCAGTGAAGGATCGTGCCGTACTGATCGACAGGTCTAGCTGGGATGTTACTGGCGAACTGATGCGCCTAGACTCGCATCACCTTGAACCAACCTTTCCAGTCTGGTAGCCTCGTGCATCCCGATCTTGTTGAAAATTTCTCACGCAGAGATTTCCTCTAAGCTCGAGCCCCCTCGGCAGTCGTGTCTGCTTCATTCAAACCATAAACGTTGACTATCCTCTGGCAGAAAGCGACGGTGCCGCCATCTTTAGTCGCCGAGCCCGGAGCTAGTTTCCGTCAGCTGCCTGGATAGGATTAGATCTTTAACACGAGATGACAACCAATATAGCGCGCTCATTAGACTAGTTCCCTTATCGAGGTTTCTCATCGCACTTCGAGCTTGAGCGTAGCATGGGTGTCGGTTGTTCAAAGGCGTCGACTGTGTGTACGTAGCATGCACACCACGGCTCAAACCCTCCCTCTGGCCTCTTGCGTGGAGGGCACCTTCAGAGCTGGTGGCTTGGAACAGGAACAGGAAGCTGGAGGGTGAGCTGACCAGTGAGACCATCCGTCACCAGACTACCGGTCATGAACGTGTGCCCAGATACCTTGTTCTCCAGCCACCACGCGAAAGGCAGCCTCATGATCCTCTCTGGGTGCGTTTGTGAGACAGCAGCCCGGACGTTTGAGGCGCTTCCGAAGCATTGTTGGCGTTTTCCATTGCGAACTGGAAGAGTTGGTGCGCAAGCCGCCGGACAGGCCGGCCATGGAGCCCATACAAAAGACCACATGGAGAGCTTTGAGGTGTCACTGTAACTTTGTTTCGGGAGTAAGCAGGAGCTGAGAACCCTAGCTGGCACCTGCCCCCCTTTACGAGGGTTGGAGCAATCTAGGCCCAGGGGCGGCTTGTTGACAGGCAGTGAAGCTAGTTTCGTTACAGGCTGCAACGGCGAGCAAGGAGATGTCATTGCAGTGCCTGGAAGTCGAACAGCCGAAGTTCAATTTCCAGCTTCCGCAAATTGACTCACAGCGATCGGCCGCCCGGTACGTTAATGCCCCGCCTAGGCCAAATCATTGGCGCGCTGGATCATGATGAGAAGTTGACGTTAATGATCAATTACATGCAATCGGACCGCCTAGGGCTAGCCGACGATGATGGGAGGGAGGTCCCGCGTGCTTAGCGCAACTCCCTCGCAAAGAAGATAACGCTAAAGCCCATCCTAGTTGTGTCCGCCCCCAGCTTCTCTAAGCCTGCTTCGTGAAGCCTGAAGAGTTGCCAAAGTATTAATGTCACGCACCTCGTAACCTCTTGGTATCGACGAGCGGCGGACTTCGTATCACCCTGTCAAAGTATGCATGCACAAAGGGCCCTCGGCCCGTAGCCGCGCTGGTGGGATAGAAGCAAAAGGAAGCATATGTAGGTATCTCAATGCTACGACATGCGAGAGTGAGGTGACATTTCCGCCTGCCTCGAATCTCACAGCCAGTCAGAAAGTTGACCAAATCAGATCACGACAAAGTAAGCGCCCCTCGGACTTCGTCATCTCCAACTCGTTTAGAGATACTCGTAAGGCTTTGATCTCCTATCTGGTCAGAAATGGGTCGGGTGTCCGAGATTGTGCAGTGCGTGCCTCCCCCCCATGCTCTCTGCTTGCACGGTGATTGGGCTGTCGGCTTATATTGGGATGCTTGCGACAATCTCGACAATCATCACCTCTCAAGGGGAGCGCAGAGAGGCACAGAATGAGGGGTCCAAACTCGCCTCGATACTGTAGACTAGTCTAGTATCATACTACTCCCGAAGCGTCGCGGCGCTTGTCGACTTGATTGACTGCTACGACGACGAGCGACGACGAGCGACGAAGCCTGAGCTATCTGATGCAGCTTCTCTCCCTGCGGGCGCAATGACCCACGTCCAGTTTGGGGGTCACAGCCAGAACCGTAGCGCTCCACAACAATAGTACGGGTAGATATTGAGTGTGGGGGAACACCGAGTCCTAGCTTCACGGGCACCATGTCCCCCTACGGGCAGTGGAGTAACTGAACGGATACAGCAACCTTCATTCGATGGCAGGCCACTTCTATTTTCCTTTAATTCCCGTAGCTTGCCTCGATATACGCACTCCGTATCTTGGAGCGCTTTTGCCGCCTGCAGCTTATCGCTGGTATGTGGTACAATCGAACATTCCCTGCAGATAAGACAACGTATTTTCTTATGCACAGGATGATGGGGTCGCTGGGCAATAGCAGAGCCTGTTAGTGGTAAACTTTCTAGGGCCTGGGAAGATCAGAAACGTAGCTTTCGGCTTTTTCCCTCACAGCTTCACTGCCGGATCGACTCCACAGGAAGTTCACAACGAAGCTGGGTGTTCACTGTGTGAAGTGAAGATGGCTTCTCTATCAGCTCCTCTGCCCGCAGTCATGCGCAAATTCTTCCGAATCGCGAGACGAGAGTTATTACCGCCTTATCAGTCCATGGCTGACCCGATGCCACGTTCTGGTGTCGATGATACCATTCACATACGAAACCCGCTCTAGCTACAAAGCGAATTTGATGCAGCAGGGCAGTGACTTACAGCTGCATACAGTATCATTCTAGCGCAGTCTGTTGGTCGTCTTGTACTTCTGTCAGCATTCTCAAGCAGTTCTGCCCACCCCTCCTCCCACTCTCCTCCAGGATGGAAAGCTTCAAGTCGAAATGATTGAGCGAGCGAGGTGAGCGCTGCCTCTTACCCGGCGCGTTTCATGGTCATTGCATTTTGCCAGGGTTGAAGTTTTAGCTTAGCACCTCATAAAGCCAGTACAGGGGGGCAAATGTAAACATCCAGAGTCAAACCGAGCTCCAAACTCGAAACCCCAAATCGCAGTCACATCATGAGGAGCAAGTGCAGGCTTACGCAGGGCACGCGGCTTCTTGCTCTAGTGCCATGCATGTTCAAAAACCACAGGGTAACGAGGAGGTGTTGCCATTCTGGGTGCGGCAAAAGGTCGAGCGGCGAGCTCTCTGATAGCAACCCTCGACAATATCATTAATGACAGGATAAACTGTAACATGAGACGTCCCAGCAGATAAGGCCGCGCTTAACTATCGAGGAGCACGCTGCTGCGCAAGAGGATGCCATTCGCATCAACCTCCTGAGATGAGTTTGGAGGATGTGGTCAGGTGGCAATGCCAGGCCATGCCACTATGCTCACACTCCGAGGAGAGGGTCGAGAGGGTGTGGGGAGGTAGCCATTGCATTGATTAGCCAGTTGCTTCCCCTCCCCCGCCTCATAGCTGCCGGTGTGAGCCGAAACGGACTAGTCAACCTGAGTTAGGTGTCGTGATTCCATGAGGTTTTGATGGTGGAGATGTTGTGGTCGTTTGTCTGCAACCATGCGGCGTCATCTCGCTGGCGAAGACACCATCAGTTTGAGAAAGTCTGGAATTGCTGAGGCTCGCCAGGGATTGTCAAATCAATGATCTGCATCGTAACTTATCGGATGCCTAGCGCTTGGCTGTTATCGACAGACACTCCGCATTATTACAGCTCTCTCCATGAAGGATAATCTATCTGCTTCACGAGTCAATTTGGGCTACGTAGTGGTCAAAGGCACCATGGCCGGGACAATTGATAATGAGACTCCAGCGGCGCTCACAATCGATGGGGTCGAGACCTCTGTAAACGTGACGTCGGCTTACGCTGAATTGCTGGTGGCCTCATCCTGCGGGAGAAACGAACCATTCGTCTAATACCAACGAACACCCCGTAGCATTCCGATTTAGAATAAGCATCTGTATTTCTTCTTTTCTTTTGCCTCAACAAGGGACAAAATCAGGGTCCATTCCCTCGGGATTGGGATTGATCGTCCTCTATCAAATACGAAGGGGTGCGCAGCGGGTGGCGAGACTTAAACAGTGTACTTGTTGGTTTGATTGCACTGATGTGGACTTCAATTATGCTCGTCGACTAATCTGTCGCAAGGTGTAACTAATTACCGTGTGACGGTTGCCTCTGAGTTGCCTCATGTCGATACACATATTCGACATTCTACACGACCAGTGCAGAGGGGGGCGGGGGATTGGCGATCTAATCAACATTGCTGGAACCTTATTAATACCGTATTGGCCGGTCAGTCTGGAGTTGCGGGCCAGCGCCTGTAGCTGGGGCAGGACAAGGTCGTACCGCGTTGCATGGGGAGCACATTAGCCCTCGTGCGGTTTGATCCTGTCTTATCACGGAATGACGGAATACCTTCTCAAGTCTCTCTAAAAGGCACGCAAGAAGGCACGCAACCACAGCTGGGGACGGTGTCATATGTGTCTCTGTTCCTGGCTGAAATTGCTAAGCAAGCCATAACTTTCTCGGCGTATGCATCTTGCGTGGTTGGCAAGGGGGGAAAATGCCGTCACTAGGGACTGCCACGTCTGTGAGATCCAGCAGCTAGGCGATCGTTGCTTACAACATAGGCTGATCAGCGAGCGTGTTCAAGCCGTAACGAGAGCATTCCGTCCTTTGCTTCGTTATCAGCATCAACAAAGCGGACCGCGTTCTTCGGTACTCCGTATGCGCTACGGTAGATGCGAGAATTACCAAGAACCGACGACAGGTAATCTCTCGAGCACAAACTCCATGAGTGATTGCCATCCGTCTTGCCGTGATGGAAAAGTTCGACGTTGTAGATCTCGATTGGCGATGAAACCAGGATACGCACGTCCGCCTAAACGGCGCTAAACGGTAACTTAGTGGTTTTGAGCAGCAGGTTCTGGCTTCGCATTGAAGACACATGACGGCCAAGTTGCTCGGGTTGAACACTTGCGTGCGAGAGTGGAGAATGAGGTTGAAACCGCGAGGTTGTTCAGGCGCCAGTGGCACAGGGCACAGTGGCACAGGGCATAAAGGCGCTGGAGCATAGCAGCCTAAGAGCACGGGACGAATACTACAAAGAGGGGAGGGTCAATGTGAGCATGCTTCGTGCTAGTCTGCCCTCTCGCGAATCAGAAGTCGAGATGAACCTACGGAAACCCGGCGCACAGCGCGAGCAGCGCGAGCAGCGTGAATAGCATGATAATCAATGCAGCGTACAGACCAGGAGCACATACAACGACATGGAGCGGCCAGCAACGGTGCACAATCTAGGAACGTGCTGACGTGCTGCTGTGAAGAATCTCCATTCAGAGTGAGGTAATGAATGAAAGAAGACATCAAATTCGATCAGTCAATCGAGCCAAGGCATGCAGACGAGAACTGCCCGGCATCGAGAAATTACAAGCAGGCGGCCCTGCAATACAGACGACGCAAATCATACTGTACAATAACGTACAGGTCGAAATAGTGATCAGTAAAAAAAACACCATGCAACTGCAGTGCAGTGCACGGCGAGGAACGGAGCAACGAGCAGCACACATCTGCCCACCACCGAGGTTCGCTATGGGTGCTCATCAGCCCAGGCCTCCAGCCTCAAGAAATCTCGGCTGATGCTCAGACGGTGGAATCCTGGCCCCTCAATTGACGAAGCACCATCCATCCATCTGAGTCACATCATCATTGTTTTGGATGGGAGAATAGGCGAAAGTGACATGGACAATTATAGTCGGGATTGCGTGAGCAAAATCTTCACCCGCAACAAGGAACTGTTCGCTTTCGGGTTTCGCAAGGTCGTGGGCTGTAACTGGGCAGTCGGGCGTGCATGGCTGCCATCCCTCTCAGCAATGCTCGCCCCTGGCGACAGCGACCTCTCTCATTCATCTCATCGCTCACACCCACCAAAAACTGGGGCACCTTGGCTCACGCCCATGATGCCTGAGACACCCCCACTCCAGGTGTGCCTCACGCCCCCCTCCCACCCCTCACCCCCCGTGCTTCGCAAGCTGTCGCGGAGGGCGCCTTGGGCGTGAAGACCAAAGTCGGTCGTGGTTGCGTGGAGAAAGCGCTACGTACTCTTTGGCTTGGAGCTGATCGTTTCTACGCTAAGAATTGCTGTAGGGCAAATAGTGGACCCTCTCCATCCTTGCCGACCCTCAAGAGCCCGCAACGAAGCGCTATGCCGTTTCGGAGTGGGAAGAGGTACTCCATCACGCAATTTTGCCAGCGATGGTACATGTGCCGCGGTGACTCCTCTGTAACTGGTCATCCATCAGGCTCTGCCAGGTGGGCGAGTAGGATATAACCCTCCATTGCCCTCGAGATTCGTCCTCTCCTCCTCCGCTATCCTCTCTACTGTACAGACTTTCCGTCTTCCAAACAAACCCTTTTTCAACTTCGAGCTGCTGGTCTGCCTTGGATACGAGTCTACCTCTTGCACTCTACGATAAAACTCTTAAACGTTGCCACTACCAATCCCTTGAACCTTCGTCTCTTCGTCGAACGCCCGTTCCCCTCCGAAATCGCAGGCTGCCCCCCTTACCAAACTGGGTTGGACAAACGAATACTCCAAGGACTAGATATATAGCTCCTCTCATCACAAAACACCACCAACACAACAACACAACAACATCTTTTATAATGGATTTCGATTCCTGGGCCCACTCCTTCTGCCTCGCCTGCGACAAGCAGGTTCAGATGGCCAATGATGCTTACTGCTCCGAGTCCTGCAGACTGGCCGACTTTGAGAAGACGTCGACTCCCAGTTCTCAAGCCAGCTCTCCCGGACTTGCTTCTCCCAACGCCTACCCCTGGACGACGAGCTCGTCGCAGTCCGGTCTCTGCCTCTCCCCTGCCTACGACTTCTCCAAGCCCAAGCCCTATGGCTCAACACCTACTCGCCAACAAGGACTCAAGCCCACAGGCACTGAGCAATCGACGAGCCGAAGCCTCACTCCCTCGAGTTCACACAGCAGCCTCTGCTCCATGCAAAGTACCTCAACAGCAGGCGACGCCGGTCAGCTCTCTGATAAGACGAGACAAGAACTTCGAGCCTACGCCTTTTCCTTCGACGCTGTGCGAACACAGCGACGACGCTCATACTAGATGCCACGAGCGTCAAACTTTGTGTGACCTTTGTGTCATCAAATATAATCCTCTCTCACCTCAACTCTTACATCGTATTCGACCAACACCTCGCTACTCTACAACCTACAAAACACTTAACGAATACCTCACCATTGCTTTTTTTCTTTCTCTCTCGAACTTGAACTGTTGTAAACAAGATGGGCATTACACCGGAGCACTGCATACCAAAAAACGGCTTTTCCTTCTTTCCTATTTCCTTTCATCATTATCATCACCATACTATCCTCAACCCCCAACCGACTTGAGTTGGGATTATCTTGGGCGGCTTTTCTATCCGTTGGGCTCAGGGAGAGCTACAGGGAGCATCTTGTATCAATCAATTAAGGAGTTGACATCGCCTGTTTACACAACATAGCATGGTCACCATGGGAGCAACGGAGCTTGCGGGAGGGTTTATCATGAAATTGGGAAACGACAATGTCTTGCTCAGAGCACCACTGGTGGGGCAGACAAATATGGGACATCTTTTTAGGGATCAGGCGCACGAAATTGATCAGGCAAAGATTAAGCCGGTCATTTGGGGGTGGGAGGAGGATTTGGGAGGGCCTTTGGACTTGAGATAAGAAAGCCTATCATAGCATAGGCATTATCATAGGCATACAATGGAAGTCAAAAAGACTGTTGTCCTCAAATGCGAACTCGGACTTGCTACTGTTACATGATGTGAACACCTCAGCCCCACTCTTCCCAGCTGCCTGCCGATGGACTGGAATCCTGACACCAGAACAGTCACAACATCAACCTTGACCATCCGATTGAGCTCCGACGTGAAATTGACTGTCAGCCAAACTGGCCACACTAACGCGGGGATGATCCCGGCTAACTCTACCCGTAAAAAACGCAGCCCCCCGCAACTTCAGCGACGTGCAACTTAATCTCAAGGTCGTCTTGTTTCTTTCCCTGTTTGAAACTAACAAAGCAGAGCAGAGAACGTGACCATAGCCAGAACTTGCACACTAACCACAAATCTAGAGCTCCACTTCTTTTGCAAGAAAGAAGATCTGTCGGGACGGAGCTAGTCAAAGACCCAAGACAGATCACGCCTTAGTCCGAACTGCACCGTGCTTTTCGGGCCTCGTGATCACACCACGAAGAAGAGAGAGAGAGAGAGAGGGGGGGTTAGGGTGAAGAGAGATTTGGAGCTAAGACCACCTATGACCATAGTATGTTAAGGGAGATGCCCAAGTATGACTTGAACTACCGGGTCTGCTCCGTACTCGGCCGTGCCTGTATGACACACTCACGAAGATCATTCATTGCTAGCACGTAGTATCAGGGGACCGTGGACAAATGGTGTTGTTCACGGATGATTGATGCTCGCTTTCGCAGGGCGAAGACTGTCTTGCAGACTTTTCAATGGTGCCACTTCAGTACCGAATTAGATAACATGCCCTTCCCCCCCCCTTTCCTTCTAGGCGACATGAGACGAAGTTCATCACCGAGGAGAACCATACCCCCCTCACAATCACGGTCACCGTGGCGCCGTTTTCTACATTTGCTTCGGCAATTGTACTTGTATACTTGTACCGTAAGTCCGATCGCCATTGGACATTGAGAAGATGTAATCATTGGGTGTCTGCCAACGCGCCGGCCGAAACCTTACAAGTCTACAGCACTCGACGAAAACCGTCCGATGCGAGCCTGGAATCAGGCGGGCCTGCGCCCATTTCGTCCTCTGGTCGCACACCCCCTTTGGCGCCAGATTTCGTCTTTTCTCTTCGTCTTTTTATTTTTATTTTTTAATCCATTCGGGGCCCCCCTGTCGCCCGCTGCTGGTGTCGTCATGCTATGGACTATCCCAGCCCTGATATTTGCTGGGAAGATGTTGGATATTCTTAGAATTGGGGATCACGTATCTAGGGCTTAAGACCACCGGTATTGCCTCGCAGTTCTATCCCCCAAATTTCCTCCGTGGTAGACGGGCAAGGTACGTGCCCCTGTGAGAGAATAGGGTGAGGAAAAAACTAAGTTCACGGGTTACGGCGGTAATAAAGACCAAGGCGCAGAGGGCGCAGGGCTGGCTGGGCTGGGTGAAGATCAGATCAGAAGAAGCATGGCATGGAAATCCCCCTCGTTCCTGGTGAAGATCTGCCAGGCACGCGCGCATGAGATTGGTCGATGAGGCTCGGCTCTCCGACTTCATCTTTTGTCTCAACACCTCCCTTATCCCCCTCCCCCAAGATCCTACCCTCTTTTGGCCAAGGAAGCCAGTCTAGTTAAGTTCTCGACTGACGATTGCTTCATCATCGCCGGTTTACCTCTGTAAATCGTGTTTAGTTCCCCCTCCAAACCTACACCGGCTAGCCGTCCATTGGAGCAATTTGCCCCCCCCTAACCCCTCGCCATCCGCCGTTGAGGAATCAGGACTCAACAAGGGGTTGAGGCGAAATAAGCTCAGCATTGGTGGCGTGGACTCGTAGTTGTAGCGCTATCGCCGGTCGGATCTTGCAAGGTTGGCGTTGGCGCTGGCGCGGCTGTCATTGCCCTCCCGATAACGACATCATCGTTCGGAGGGGCCCGTCTTGGTCCATCCGGCAGGCCCGCCAGGACGGGTACGAATGGAAGATGACAGAAGTGGACGGACCAGTTTGTCTCAGGACGAGGGCCGCCAATTTAGCACAGACTGTGCCCGTTTCCAAACGCAACTCTACCTCTTCAGTTCAAGTGATAGAGTAGAGCCTCAGCTTTGTAAATATATTATACCAACGTTTCAGTGGTATATTACCCAGTCCTTGGAACACTAACTCGCTGGTAGGGGACGTCGCAGTGCACATTGAGGGGGGAGGATGGGGGCGTCGGTTTATTCATCGGCAATGTAAGCCCGTCAAGTAGATATCATGTCAAGGAGGAAACACACTGACGCCCTCCATCTCCGTATTCTTTGGAGTGACCATATTTCCCAGCAAAACAAAAATGCGGGTCTTCTCGATAGCGCATCATTGTCTATCAATGACGGCACGAACGTTGCGTTCAACTTGTCATGGAACCTGACTTGCCGTTCCGCTCCCTTCCCTTCCGAGCCCGAGCCCGAGCCCGAGCCCGAGTCCGAGCTTCAATCTTTGCACGGCGGGCGGGTTGGCCGCTCTGTTCGTGCCCTGTGCTGCTGGTCTTGAAAGCATAGACAGTTTCGGTGAGGATGGTCTCGGAATAAGGCGAGAGGAGGGAAATGCACCACAACATCGATCGATCGAGTGTCTCTGACCCAAACCCGCAAGCGTTTTCATCTTGACCCATCGAGCAAAATTTTCAACAGGAAAAGAAATACGTAGTGGGTTTGTCAAGGTTGAGCCGTAAACACGGGTTATCAAAGACCCACCGAGCTGTACTGTAGTTTTATCAATCGACTTGGTTGAATGGTTTTGAAGGGTTTATTTTGAAAGCCCAAAAGGGGGTTACACAAGTTAACTATACGTGCCGAGTACATACGGTACGCAAGCAGGACCGATCCACCTCATTTCCAATCTCATAAGATGGCGGATCAGACCAGTCGCCTCGGGGACCATTACACGATTTTTGAGACGCAATCTCTTCGTGATTATACATCTCATCATTCGATCTCGTCCGGGCATCGCACAGCTGGTTCCCCGAATACCTGACTGTGGTAAGAAGACGTGTACGAGAACATTAAATTTGGTCATCATGCTGACCTCGAACGGTCTGTCTTTGGGAAGCTGAACGTCACAGATTCCTACGCATGCGCTTCATTACGCTTAGCTGTCTTTGTAATGTTCCAGGCCAGCCAGCACCGAGACATTGTTTCTCAGGGATACTACTGTAGTCACAGCCGCCACGGTGTTCTATCCATACGGAATAGATCCGGATAGAGTCCGCAAAAGCTTGGCTGATGGGTCTTGACTGAGCTTCTAACACATTCGTAGCAAGTAAAAATAAAACAAAAACCGGCATCTGTGCCCGGCAACTTGTCTTGGTAGCATTTTCGTGTCGATATCTGAGCTAAGCCCAGTTGGCCAATTCGATGTTTCGTAGTGTCTGCTCTAGGACGTATGTTAACGATGTAATGTGCTTCTCTTCCTACTCTTGACGCTTTGGAGGTGACAGGGTGCCCAAGGATCAAACTTCAACATGATGTATTACTACATATGAGCTATGGCAACTTAGGATAGGGTCAAAGGAAGCAAAAAAAAAAAGCATGTATTTCATTCATCGCTTGCAGATCTGATGCTTTCCCTTAAGCCACTTAATAACAAGTTGGAATTTGGTGAGAAAGGAGGCTCGTACCGTGTTACATGAGCTTACAGGGAACAATACAAAGTAGAGAAAAAGAAAAAAAGGAAGAAAAAAAAGGAAGAAAAAAAGAGGAACGCCCCTGACAGCGTCCAGCAAGAAAAACAAAGAAGGAGAAAACTCTTCAACCCTGCAATTCATGTTGACAATGACAAAAGAAAAGCTAAACTGCACATAGATGTAGATGCCAAGTACGGATAGAGGCGTTTCCATACTCATCTCATGGCTCGCTGAACAGGCATTACGAAGCCAAGTGAGCCGCACATGGGTTTTTCTTCTTCTTTTTCTTCTCTTTCTTTTCTTCTTTTCTCTCGTTGCGGAATCCCACTAAGAATGATAGAAGTGCACCTCACCGTAAACCAAAGAAAGAAAAGTTGAAGTTGAAGCCGATACTCTGCACTTGACTGCGCTTTGTTGGGAAGCGGCCCACGAGCTGACATGCCAGAGGTGACGAGGCAGGATCAAAGCAGGAGGGGGCAGTCGACAATCTTTAGTGGAGACGGAGTGCGAAGAGAAACATTCGACTGTTAACCCAGAGCTCTCTTTCTTGGCCCGGTAGCAGTACGTACGCTGCGTATATCATTCTTATTATGGTTATTGGTAAGTAGAGATAGAGTTGGAGGGGTGGTTTCCGTCTGGAGATCTGCCGGTTACTACCCGGCCAAGTTGCCGGTGCAGAGGAGTAAGACAGCGGCTGGTTAAGGGGTCTCTGAAAATTTTCTCGGTCACGGAATGTTGTAGATTGGGATCATAGCTGCTTAGCTATGATATGTACCGACATAACTTACGATGTATGTTGCAGGTGGCATTACAGAGTAGTGATTGTCATGATGTAATTCGGTAAGACGACCCTACGGGGCAACTTACAGTAGTACTGTACTGTACAGTATACGTAGCAGGTAGCGCCAACCGGCCGGACGGCACCGAAGGTGGCAGCAAGGTAAAGTAAGCCAGCCAGCTGTCCTCTGCGGGCGTCTAGCCTTGATCCGCGCGGTCACTCAGGGCTTCCCCCAGCTGGCTTTATGCGGACTGTCGAACAACAGAGGCAATTGAAACCCCCCACCCTCCGCTGCGAACAATTGACTTTCTAAAGACTGAACTACGTTTTACAGTAGACTAGTCTAGTCTGGTAAACTAGACTGGTTGAGTTCGTTATTCCTAGCTTGGGCTTTCACGCTGGCAGACTGGTTACCGCCCCCAGCTTTCTAGACTAAGGGGCGAAGGGGGCCGGCCATGGTAAGCTGCAACTTTAATCATGGCGGCCGATGAGAATCGGAGGCTAACATTATACATCAAGTTATGCACTAGTCTAGTCTAGGGGAGAAGTCATCGTGACGGTTGCAGGTCTCGAGATGCAGTGACTTTACTCCGGACTCTGGACAAACAGGCAAAACACAGCATTTCCTATGCATTGATTTCCAGGCTATGATAGCGCCCAGCACAAAAAATAGATAAAATAATAATTTAAGAATGGAATAAACGAGGGACTCATGAGGTCGAGGCCTGATGATGCTACGGTGGCTTACAGCGTCAGGAGGGTTTTGGGGTTTGGATTGGCACAAGGTCACATATTCTCTTGCACAGAACATCCACCTAGATTAGCTTGCATTGGCAGTTGTAGAGCAACACCCCTTCGATGGAGAGTTGGGCTGGCATTGCGAGACGCAAGCTTCTCACCGAGTTGGCTCGCGCTCACGCTCCGCTCACGCTCCGCTCCGCTGTTTAGCCTGTCTGCCGCCGTCTCGATCGTATGAGACGAGGTCATGAAGTTTTCCCACAACTCGCACTGACGTGGAGCGTCGTACTACGTAGACGTTGATTCTAGAAACTTGATCCGCTCTCACCTCTGAATCCCTGCTCGTCCGTGGATAGGAGCGGAGATTGAGAGCTTTCAGAACTTTCTTCCCCTTTTCCATTACTTCTTCCTCCTCCTCCTCCACCCCCTCCGCACGGGGATCCGGAGGGGACCCGGAGGGAATGCTGAACAGCCCTGCAAGGTAGTCGAGAGGAGGTCGCGTACCCATCCGATTGGTGCTGAGCTCACTTATCCTGTCCAATACTGCAGCGGGACGAGCCCGGGGAGTGAGCTGTCAAACTGCAATTCGAGGAACGGCGCCCCCTCTGAAGACAGGGGTTGCTTGGATCCAGAAGCTTTGGGAGGAAAAGTCTCTGAAGAAAATCTCTGCCCGAGCCTGAGTACTGACTGGGTGTGTGTATATGCGTGTTAGCAATAGGTAGCAAGGAGATGCGGTAGCTCGGCAGCCGGATAATCGGACAATCGGGTGTTTTTTTTTCTCNNCTGGATCGCCGGCTAGACTAGCGGACAGACGGGATCGACTCCCGCTCGCACATGTTGTTTTTGCCCTACGGAAGTTTGTACAGACAGTCACATACAGTGACATACGGTGGCATACTGTGACATACAGCTTCAACCGGTCATGTTGCAGCTGGCCCGATCGTATCACGTATCACGCATCCTAGATTAATTTAGTCCCTTTACATTTCGAGAGTCTCAATGAGGAATCCTGCCTCTATGTGACTGAGACTGATCCCCTGCTTCTCTGCACCCGCTGCGGTAAGACTGCGTACTACTCTTGTCTAGTGTATCCGTCTACATAGTAATCTCACTCGGCAGTGATGGTTTTTTTTTTTTTTTTTGGGTGAGCTGCACTGAAACGTTGAGGTGGACTGCAGCTCTGACGCACGGCTTACCTTACTGGTACACGCCCGAGAGCTTCACGGGCCAATGCCTGAGCCGTTCCAGCGCTGTCGTGCCGTGATGATGGGCTCGCTCGTCGCTGCTCTACAACTAGAGCACCTACCTGTACTGCTGAGTGAATACATGGGAATTTCGCCGAGGCGTGGGCAGGTGGTAGGAGGCAGGCACTAATAGTTTCATCTCGCATCGTTGTAGCACAAAGAAACTCGGGATCATCAAGCCAAGGCATACGCACGCACATGAGTGAATTAGTGTCAGTGCACAGCACTCATTCATTACATGCGTGCATGAATTCGGGTGAAGCGGAATGAGGAAACATGTATCAGGAAGCTTCGATGCTATGCGATGCCTGCGTTGCTTGAGCTCAACGATGGGTGAGATGAAGTGCTTACTACTAGTAGTATTGGCATTTGCCATTGGTCTTCGCCGAGAATGATTTCATGTCGCTCGTTCCTGCGGTTGTGGCCTCAGTGACGGAAGTTGCTGCTGAAGTGAAGGTGACGAGCAAGCTCACCATCACAGCTCACACTAGCTAACACCTCAATTTAAACAACATCATGCGCTTCTTCCTCTTCTTCCCTCAACTTGCATCGTGATTGTGCCCCCATGATCCAGCAAGATTAAAGCCCTCTCTTCTCGTCCACCTCATCATCATCATGCGGTGCAGTTGAAACCCGACTGCGGATGCATCTCTGCCGCACACCATTCGAGCTACACCTTCAGAGAGGAATCAGTCGACGATATGTCTCCGACTAGGGAAAAGGAAAGCAAGCGCTCTCTGAGCCCTTACCACTATCCAAATGAACAAAAGAAGAGCAGATCAGCATACACCACCGAGTCACCAGGTGGTACTCTGCGTGAATCCACCCCAAGCAAGGTTCACCGGCCTGTCAGTCATCAGTCAAGCGCGCCATCATCTTCCAGAAACGAGAGTGCGCTGCTTGGCAGGAGTGGCAATGTTCAGCCGCAGAGAGAGTCCCGACCATCTGTCCGCGCTGTCCTAGAGAAGGGTATCGCGGAAGGCTTCGCCAAGAGGAAGGCAGTTCGTAAGAGAGCCCAGGAGAGGTTAAACAACGGGACTTGCCGCATTAGCATACCATCGACTACGCACGACATCGCGACCATCAAGGGTGCTCAGGAAGTCACAGACAAAACCTATAACCTGGATCCTCGGCTTGATCCTGCACGCATCGAAGAGCGTGCCACAAGGGCCCAGGGGTTTTCAAACACCTGCATCGATACGCTGGCAGAGTATTCTCTACTAGACCGCAAGTCTCTAAAGGCTGAGGCGAGGAAGGTGACTGCTCACTACGACAAAAGACTTCCCTACATGTAAGACTGCAGCGTACTTTCAACCTCGAGAACATGATGCTGACAACTGACGTGAAGAAGAGACTTGAGTGAACGAATGCAGGCCATCATGGAACTCGTAAATACCCACCCATGGCAACCGCCTGTTGTGCCGAGTCAGAGAGAAGATGTTCGTCCGCAATCTGCCCAACAAGAAGCGGTGGATGACACTTCTCAGTCGGGTAGCGTGTCGTCACAGGAGTTGTTGGCGTACCTTAAGGAGGCATCACAGGTTCACGGCTTCAGAAAACTTGAGCTCGATGCGGTCCAGTTCAGGAGTATCTTCCGAGGTGTAAGGAAGCCGCACCAACCTCACGAGTCGCCAGACTCGACTGTGTCAGCAGGCCGGACTGGTCCTGCCGTGCGCATGCAGCTGGACGCAGAGAAGGGAAGTATCACACTCTACGAGACCAACGTGTAAGTGCTCCGAAAGACAGCGGGTAGATTCAAATGCTGATCCTTGACGTCTAGGCCTGACCCGATACGGGGAACTAAGACGTGGATGTGGTTAAAGATCACGAAGCCCATGTTTGACATTTGCGGCAGAGCGCCCCCAGAACTGGCGAACATGCCCGAATCCTGGGTCATCATGACCATCCCAACCCTCCAAGTGATGAAGCTTAATGAGGGATAGGATCCTCCTTACGTTCCAATGGCACCTCCGCCAGTGCAGCATCGGATGCGAGGACCGTCACACCCGGCAAGGCTCGGGGACCTTGAGAGATTGAGATTGGACGAGTTTACGATCGCACCACTTCGTCGGCTGTGCATGTCTTTCATGCTCGGCAGGCATGGCGTTCCGACCTTTGCTTATTCCAAAAAGCCCGACTGTGTGCGGGAGAGAGGCCTGAACGAAGACTTCCTCTGGGTGAGCGACGTGCAGAGCTGCCCCAGAAATGCCGACCAGTGGTGGAGCATGCTGCGCTGGTACACCCTGAGAGATCGGAAGGAATGGGAGGAAGTCCGAGAGGCCATGTCGAGGTTCTCTTGCGTCATGGATATTAGATCAAAGCTAGGCGCCAAGTAGGACGTGGTCCCTGGTCAGAAACACTCCCGGGTTTTGGTACAAGGGAGGCCCATGGAGAGTCGTCTGCGGAAGCGACTGGACATCAACGGCTAGGGGAGGACGAAGTTGAGTGTGGAAAATCCGTTTTAGGATGCCAGGAACGACGATGGCAGCTTCGTAGTAAGTAGGAATGGGAGCTTCGCTTAGTGTGAGCACTGAATCGAAGTTAACACACACACACACACACAGAGAGAGAGTTTCCATTACGATAGAGCATGTTTTTTTGGTTTGTTTTTTGGTTTGTTGAGGAAATCTGATCTGAAAGGAAGACCGATGATGATGACCAATGCCTGGTGGCTGCGCCCGTCCGCGCCTAAGAAGATGTAGAGAATAAGTCTTTAAACTGAGCAGATAACGAATACCAGGTATGGATCAGACTCATACGCGTAGAAACGGATGAAAGACATAAGCAGTGAGATCTCCGGATGCCGGCGCCGGGCTCCGACTGGTGGTCTCGGAATCGGAAAGCCGAAAGAAGTTGCCATCCCCCCCCCCCCAAAAAAAAGACGTGCAAGGCTGGGGGAACTGTTAGCAATATGGGGTACACTTCAGGCAGCTCTCTAGCTTCTCATTGGTCTATATGGCGATACCCCAAGGCGATTGGGGGTGCTCAAGGTGCTGGAGGTGCTGGAGCGGGGCGGGTTAACATTCCACCAGGGCAAGCGCAGCTCAGAACCTCCCCGCCAAAAATCAGCATATCCACCACCGAACTTTTCTGGTGTGCGCCCCTCAAACTGCTCTCTCCAGCACGACTCAAGGCCCTTCAATTTCCACCTCTTATCTCGACCCTTGGCTGTGTCGTGATTGCAGAACCGCCTTTCATTTCTCATATTCTGTTCATCATCTGGCCGAAGTAGCCTCAGCGACATCCGCCCAACATGCAGGCTCCGGTGGTGGTTATGAGTACGTTCCCCTCCATCAGGCACCCCCACCCCTGGCTCCCCAATATCGGGGAAGCTCCGTGTCATCTATGAGGAGCATTGAAGCTGACGGACGCCTCGTAGACACCAACAGCGGTGAGAGACAGACCGGTCGCAAAGCTCAACTGTCCAACATCGCCGCCGCAAAGACGTGAGTTGTTTCCTCTGTTGTGCCCGCCCTCGGCCGCCCCTTTTATATAAGAAAACGTCGCGTGCTCCCGTAGCTAACCGGATGCGCACTGCAGGGTCGCCGACATCATCCGATCATGTCTCGGTCCCAAGGCCATGCTGAAGATGCTTCTTGACCCCATGGGCGGCATCGTTCTTACCAACGACGGCCATGCTATTCTACGAGAGATTGAGGTGTCGCACCCTGCGGCTAAGAGCATGATTGAGCTTAGCCGGACGCAGGACGAGGAGGTTGGCGATGGAACCACGACTGTCATCATCCTGGGTATGACTCCCACAGAGATTCCCGCGGACGATGTGGACGAATGCTGATAGCTGGTAGCTGGCGAGATCCTGGCGCAGGCTCTCCCCCAACTGGACCGCAACATCCACCCCGTCGTCATCATCTCCGCTTTCAAGCGCGCCCTACAAGACGCTCTCAAGATCATCGATGAGATCTCCACGCCCATCGATGTCAACAATGACGAAGCCATGTACCAGCTCATCTCCTCTTCCATCGGCACAAAGTTTGTTTCCCGGTGGATGGAGCAGATGTGCTCGCTCGCACTCAAGGCTGTCCGAACCGTGACGTGGGAGGCTGGCAACGGCAAGACCGAGGTCGACATCAAGCGATATGCCCGTGTTGAGAAGGTACCCGGCGGCGAGATCGAGGACAGCCGAGTCCTCGACGGTCTCATGCTCAACAAGGACATCACACACCCCAAGATGCGCCGGCGCATTGAGAACCCCAGAATTGTGCTCCTCGACTGTCCCTTGGAGTACAAGAAGGGCGAGTCGCAGACCAACATCGAGATCACCAAGGAAGATGACTGGAACCGCATTTTGCAGATCGAGGAGGAGCAGGTCAAGTCCATGTGCGACGCTATTATCTCCGTCAACCCTGATCTCGTCATCACCGAGAAGGGTGTCTCTGGTAGGCTAACAGAGTCCCGATTTCAAAACCTGCCAAACCCGAGGCGCTAACAAAGCACTAGATCTTGCCCAGCATTACTTCATGAAGGCTAACATCACCGCCCTACGCCGAGTACGAAAGACCGACAACAACAGAATTGCCCGCGCCACCGGCGCCACCATTGTGAACCGTGTGGAAGATATTCAGGACTCGGATGTCGGCACGAGGTGCGGCCTGTTCGAGATTGAGAAGATTGGTGACGAGTACTTCTCCTTCCTCACCAAGTGCCAGGACCCCAAGGCCTGCACCGTCCTCCTCCGTGGTCCCTCCAAGGATGTGCTCAACGAGATCGAGCGCAACCTCCAGGATGCCATGGGTGTCGCCCGCAATGTCATGTTCCAGCCCCGATTGTCGCCTGGTGGCGGTGCCACAGAGATGGCCGTCTCTGTGCGGTTGAACCAGCTAGCCAAGGGTATCGAGGGTGTCCAACAGTGGCCTTACAAGGCCGTGGCCGATGCGCTCGAGGTCATTCCCCGAACCCTGATCCAGAACGCCGGAAAGAGCCCCGTGCGCGTGTTGACGGATCTCCGTGCTAAGCAGGCCGAGGGCAAGCACTCATTTGGTGTCAACGGTGACACGGGTACCGTCGCGGACATGAACGAGTATGGCGTCTGGGAGCCCGAGGCTATCAAGCTGCAAAGTCTCAAGACTGCCGTCGAGGTATGTTACGACAAACAAGCAACCCGGTAACCAGTGACACATATGCTAACAACGTCCACAGGCTGCCTGTCTCTTGTTGCGGGTAGACGACATCTGCAGTGCCAAGAAGGCGCAGATGGGTGCCCCTGGTGGTGGCGGCGGTGGTGATGAGTAAGAGCGGAAGAACAATAGATGTTGAGTACTTATGAGAGATGAAACAGCCGCGAGGAGCTGTCGGAGAATAAGATACGTGGATGTGAACAGGACATACGGGATGCTTAGATGCACGTTTGTGACCGGTCATACCCCTGTGAGGAAACCATGAATGAAATAGACAAGAAAGGACCGGGCAAAATAAGAGGCTTTGGTCGGTCAACTTGGCATGTGCCAGGATGAAGGAATGGGTATCATATGTATTACCTCCGCCAAGTCGGGCTTGTCCATACTGCTCAGGTCATCTACGTTTGTTTTTAATTTTGATTCTCTTTTCGAAAACATGCTCACAGGTGCGAGAGCACGTTCAATCATCATCGTGGATGACTAGGCCGGCAGACTCTACGACCGCCTTGGGCTTATCATGGACATCCGTAGCATCGTTGACGCCGTTGTCGTTGACGTTGGTCTGCTCCCCTTGACTCGATCGTGACGCGCTGTTTGGTGTCGCACTAGACTTCTGATCACCAGCAGCAGCGGGAGCAGGACCTTTTCCCTTCTTCGCCTTCCGCGCCTTCATCTTCTCTCTCTTCTCGCGATTCTTTCTCGTACGCTCCTCGTCCCTCTTCTCCCTCCCAATCCTCTCCCTCTCAAACTCGATCGTATCCGTATCCTTCTTCATCTCCTCATCCATCGCCTTCAGACGCTCATACTCACGTCGTCGGCTCGCCTTGTACACGTGAAACTCGCCGGAACCCGCACCCGCGCTGGAACCTTGCACGTTGGTGACGATCTCTGGGGGCGCATGACGCGCGCTAGATGATGTGGTGGAGAGGGTACCGTCTGGGAGGCGGATGGGTTGGTCGGGACGGGCGAAGAGGGCGTCGAGGGTGGCGGCTTGGGCGGAGACGGGGGTAAGGGCACGTTTCTTCGTGGGGCGGTGGGAGCGAGGGTCGGCCGAGGTTGGGACGGATTCTGGGCCTGGGGCGGACATGATGAGGTTGCGCGAGATGTCCGGGATGTGTGGTGGTAGTTGTTGGTCGGAGATGGACTTGCGCAGCGAGCGCGGAAGAGTCCAGCGAGTTGAGAGTGGGCGCAGAAGTGGTGCGTGACGAATGACGATGGGGACGTTGGTCGAAGCGATAAGCGATCTGCCGAAGGGAGGAGCCGAGAGGGAAGGAGGGAGGGAGAGATGGAGAGGACGGAAAGGTGTCGGCTAGGATGACCTCGGACTCGACATCTGACGATGGCGACTGATTGTTGGTGATAAAATCAAAGGTGTTGCGTTAAGAGGTCGCACCGGCGCTTGGACGCGCGGCAAATTGGGGACTTTTTAGCGCCAGGGCAGCTTGCGATGGGGCACCGGGCGGCACGGTCGGGGTACTGCAAGTACCGAGTACAGAGTACATGGCGCCTAACTCAACAAGCCACGACAGGGATGGGCCAGTCTCAGAGGGGAAAGTAGAGACGCGATCCATCAGACGATTCCGAAATATCGGCATGTTTCAACCTTGGCCAGCTGCCAGATTGCGCGATGAAACCTTGGAGATAAGCAGAGCAGATGGCCCCATGGCCCGCTCCCCCATGGCGAGAGACAAGAGGCGACATTCCATGCCATCGGAGACTGCTCTCGACCGTCTGAATGGGCCTGCGGGGTGGGTGAAGACATGCAAGCACGCTGAAAACATGCTGAGCATGTGCTGAGGGTGTTTCTTCACAGGGATGTACCCCGTTTTCTTTCCCTTTCTTTCCCTTTTCCCCTTCGGAGGACTGCCGTGTAGCGAGTACTACTAGCAGTGCCGTACCGTGCGTCGCTCAGCTCTGCGGGTGGGTTTGTAAGCCCGTAGCTTGGCGGGTGGTGGCGGGGGGAGGGGTCTCTTACAGCGGTTTCAATGGGTGCATGTGCTGTTTCCCTCCCCTCTGGTGTGCTTGTGTCAGCCAACGAGCGGCCTCGGAATTCGGATAGTCGTCCGGGAAGGAGTCCCCCGACGACGAGAAAAGGTTCACGGAGTCTGACTCTGACTCTGACTCCATCTTATGGCTATGTCGTCTTGATACATTCCAACTATATTTTCACGAGCAAGCGTCTCCTCTTCCAGCCTGTCTGATGTCTTGCACTCCACGATCATACTAGTATCTACCTGCTCTGCGCATCCTCGAACCTTTGAACCACGAAATACACATCGTCTTCATCATCACCTTGGCTGCTCTCGCGCTCGACTCGTAACCCTCTCCAGCCGAACCGCCCCTCGAAAATTGATCACATCCGCAAACGACCGTTCTCCTGGTCTAGCATCTCCTACAGGCTACTCGTCCCGATCACCACCAACGCAAGAGAAAGCCTTACAGAACAGCAGCAGCAGCGGAGCTATACGCTGCTGAATACATCATGACGAAACCACGGTTGATCATCCTCGTCCGCCATGGACAATCCGAGGGTAACAGTACGTCTCCCTCTCTCCATCCCCCCCCCTCTCCCTCGCTCGCGCACGCACAACGACGGGCACACGCTGGACATCTCATGCTAACCGTCGGCTCTCTTTCCCCGTGACAGAAAACCGCGATATCCACCAGACCATCCCCGACCACCGAGTCAAGCTCACACCCGAGGGCTGGAACCAAGCCCGCGATGCCGGCCGCCGCCTGCGCAACCTCCTTCGTCCCGACGATAAGATCCACTTCTTCACCTCGCCCTACCGCCGTACGCGCGAAACGACTGAAGGGATACTAAACACCCTCACCTCTGAAGAGGGTGGCCCTTCGCCCTTCCGCCGCACCAACATCAAGGTACACGAAGAGCCTCGTCTACGTGAGCAGGATTTTGGCAACTTCCAGCCATGTTCGGCCGAGATGGAGCGGATGTGGCAGGAGCGCGCAGACTATGGCCATTTCTTTTACCGAATACCCAACGGTGAGAGTGCTGCCGATGCCTATGATCGAGTAAGCGGTTTCAACGAGAGCCTGTGGCGCCAGTTCGGCGACGACGACTTTGCCAGCGTCTGTGTTCTAGGTAAGCTATCCACTACGGCATGCCCGTCTCGTCTCGTCTCACTTGGCTAACGCGCACTCAAGTCACTCACGGTCTCATGTCCCGCGTCTTCCTCATGAAATGGTATCACTTTACCGTCGAATACTTCGAAGACCTTCGCAACATTAACCACTGCGAGTTCATCATCATGCGCAAGCAGGACAGCGGCAAATACCTCCTCGAGAATAACCTACGTACCTGGTCAGAGCTGCGCCGGGAACGTGCCTCTAAAGACAAGGAGAGGAGTAAGGAAGATAAGGAGAAGGAGAAGGACGGCTGCAACTTGCAGCGCAGCAAAACTTTTGTCGTTACGAGGCAATGGGGTGGGTGTCCAAACGGATGCAGCCACAGCAGCCACTACATAAAGCGTGAGGATCTCGAATCGTTACGACAAACAGACCACGAAAACGGAGGGCCCGGCTCACGTGTGCAGCAGAGTACACCAGGCTCAGGGATGACGAGTCCCTTGACCATGGTAGATTCTCGAAAACCAGCATTGATTTTGGCCAATGGCGATAGCAAGCTGAAAGAAATCCAGAGGGACTTGGCGCAGGCTGTTCCTCAGCAGACAAAGGATTGCAACCGGGACAGCGACGTTGCTGCCCTTGCGGACCCCATATCACTCTCCTCTACGCCAGCCAAGAGTCATTCTAGGGAAACCTTACCGCCTTACCTGCACGTCGGCCGCGATGGCGGCGGTACCTACTCGGGTCACGCTTCCACAACTGCTTCCGACACGGATGCTTCCGACGACGACACACCCGAACTTCACCGCACCGCCTCCATGAACGCTCATAGGAAGAGCCTCGGCAGCCGTGCAGCCATTGCCAACGGTGTCGACATCACGATCCCCAGTGAGGTGCCCGACGTGACAACGCCAACCGAAAGTCTGGATGGCTACGAAACGGGCAACAAGCTCGCCTATGCCAGTGAGAGGCGCCAGAACGACCAGTCAAGTGAGAAAGACCTACGACGGACCAATAGGCTCGGCGATGCGTCGCCAGAATCATCAAACGGCGATGCGGAAGACGACGATCTGGAGCACGCGGAACTTGAAGATCGCAGCATCCACGGTAGTGTCTATTGATCTATCGATGGTCTGCCTACCGAGGCTGACAGTGGTGCGTTAGATAGTAACGTCTACTGGGCTATCTCAGGAAATAGAAGACAGCTCGTCACGGACAAGGACATACTGAGCTGAAAGACAAGAATGGAAATGAGTAATGGAACGGACTATGCAGGCGTAGTTTTACGGTACTTTCTAGCACGTTGCTGAACAGGCATGCGGCGTTACTCTGATCCAATTGACGATGAACGAATCACACATTGAACACTCTCATACACAACATCATGTCTCATCTACGCAGGTGAACCATCTACATACTTGAACGAACATTAGACTAGAACTGATATTGATTTCAGCACATCCCAGTATGCTGAAGGACCTGCTTTCTATGTTTGCAACGACCCAGCTTCGTATCCACCTTACCGTCCATTCTCTAGGTGGCATTTATTCGCGCAGAGCGAGACGAAACAAAGCAACCGCCGCAACACCATCTCCTTGCTACCGAAATTGCCCCTTCATCCACTACAACTATAACACTTTTCTCTCGCCGGCTAGCTCCCACAGGCCACGTCGCCTTTGACTGAATTATAATACCTGTATTAAATGCGGACAGCGCAGTAATCCACTGAGCTTCCCTCCACAAAGAATGAAAAGCCGAAAGAGTAGTGAAACATCAGGCGTAAGAAAATTTAACATGTTAAGTTTGGTAAGAGGAGAAACGGAAGCGAAGTGAAATTTGAGAACATAGACAATTATACTCCATAAACCCCAGCCCCCCTTTCCTTATATGTGCCACACCCACCACTCCACCCTTGCCCCTGAACCCAGACGAGAAGAGGAAGAAAAAATGAGAAAGGCAGGCGGGGTGAAATGACGAGCATGTAAAGTGTGAGAGAAACAGATCGCGTGACGCTCGCAAAATGCTATCTTTTGATTTTTGTCGTTTTTTAATCAAAATTCCTCATGGATGGGTTAATGGGAGGTTGTTCTCGTTCAGCCCTACAACATGCGAACTGTTAAAAGCGCAGCCTCGTTCCAGTACAAGGCGAAATAAGAATCGAAACCGTTTTGAAAACCGGAAAATGGCGGATGAAGGATGAGGGTGGCAACGAAGGAACTGCAACGCGCGCTGGCTATGCGAACCTCTTGAGAATGTTGAAAGGGAGAGTAGCATATGTCTCTCATGTGACTGATGTTGTAATATCAGTCACAAAGTCTAGTTATATCCTCGTTTATGCAAGAATGAGCTGATCTAGAAAATGGCGAGGGCTGGATCAGTGCAGCTTCTGCCACCTTGTGGCGCTTCAAGTCGCAGCTTGCTCAGAAGAACTTGGACATGGCTCTGCTGAGATCAATGAAGTCGACTGGTTTCGTGACGTAGTCGCTAAATCCCGCCGCGATACACTTGTCCTGCACGTCTGACATGACATTGGCTGACAAGGCGATGATGGGCAGTTTGGGCAAGTTGGAAGATGTCTCCCAGTGTCGAATTTCACGACAGGCCTGATAGCCGTCCTTGCGAGGCATGTGTAGGTCACACTATAACAAAAACAACATTAGCAACCCGCAGAAGGAAAGGAAGGAGAAGTCGCCGCGAAAACTTACCAGAATAAGCGAGTAGAATTTGTGCGGCTTGGACAGGACTGTGTTGATACACTCGACACCATCAACAGCCACCTCGACATCCACACCGATCTTCTTCAAGTACTTCATGAGTACCTTCTGATTGACCGGGTTATCTTCTACCAGAAGCACCTTGTAACCTTTGTGCCCCATGCGACGCTCAATCTCCTGGTAGCTAGCTTTCTGGTTCTCGACCATCTGTTGCGCAGTAGAGCGATTGCGGTCGATGCTCAGGTCACGCATCTTATTGGGATCAAAGATCACGGCGAACCGTGACGGCTTAACTGGCTTATAGATGAAAGTCACCATGTGCTCGGAGAGAAGTTTTTCTTTTTCGCTATCAGCCGCCAGTTTTAGCACCGCCTGCCGCTGGACAGAGTCCGACAAGACCAGGATTGTTGTCCGATCGATCGTCTGAGAGCGGTTGATTTCCTCCATCAGGGAGATGATAGCCTCGGGATCAGGGAGGTTAATGACGATGTGGGTGAACTTGATGGGATCATCGCCAACGATGAGCGTTTGCGCCTCTTCGACACTCGATAGAGCCGTAATCTGATGTGGCACATCCTTGGGCAGCGTCATCTCGATGTGCTGCGTCGTAGCTTCGCGGCTGTGGAACTGTGGGCAGATGATGAGAATCGAGTACATTGGCGGCCGAAAATCTTCAGGCGACATGGGAGCTTCCAGCCCCGGAGTTGGTATCGCGCCAGGAGAGGTGCGAGTTGAAGGCATTTCCAACTTCATCTGTAAGATGTCTTGTCCACTCGCCTTGGCCGCCTCGCTGAAGCGTGCCAAGCCTGTGTTAACAGATGCTGAGGAAGACGGGTCCGTGGCTTGCGAATGGCCAGATCGAACAGAAGGAATTGAGCTGCTAGTCGAAGCTACACCGGGCGAGGTGAAGTCAGAGTCGGCCACGCTGGGACTTATCGTCTCGGTGCCGAATCGCTGCCGTGATGGTGGCAACGGCTTGAAGCCTCCCGAAGAGCTCTCTGCTAATACCGGTTTTTGCGGGAACATGGCAGATACAGCCGGGCTACCTGGTAAGTTGGGGCGATCCTCCGCCGTGGGAAGCGTGAACCGCGCTGTGAAAGTAAAGGTTGAGCCTTTTCCTGGTGTCGCCTTCCCTCGCATCCTACCACCATGCAGCTCGGCGAGCTGTCTTGAGATGACAAGGCCAAGGCCACTGCCACCATGCTGACGAGTACTGCTACCGTCAATCTGGCTAAAAGGCTTGAAAATCAAGTCGGCCTCCTCTTTGGAAAACCCCCGACCAGTATCTGTGATAGCGAATTCAAGCATAATCTCCTTGCCATCGATATTGTCCTTGGACTCTTCGCCAGTGTAGACTCGACAACGGCTGAAAACTTCACCTTCCGAGGTAAACTTGATGGCGTTGCCAATGACGTTGAGCAGGACTTGGCGAACCCGGACCTTGTCACCCTTGACCCAAGCGGGAACATCGGCTTCAATGAGGTAGTTGAGTTCGAGGCGCTTGGCAATGGCCATAGTGGATACGAGTTCATTGACGTCCTCTATAAGAGAACGAGTGTGAAACCACTCAAACTTGAGCTTCATCATCCCTGCATCAACCTTAGACAAGTCTAGGATATCGTTGATGATCATGATCAAGCTGTTGGCACTGGTCTGAATGGTATTGGTATAGTCGAGCTGTTCCTCATTCAACGTAGTGTCTTGTAAGAAACTGACCATTCCTGAGATGCCGATCAAAGGAGTTCGTATCTCGTGGGACATGTTACTCAAGAACCTGCTTTTAGATTCCATGGCATCCTTGAGCTTCGTTTCCAGGAGTTTATGCTCATTTATGTCGGTCGCTGAGCCAAAGTAGGAGCTTGCGCCTGAGCCAAAATCAATGGTATCGATCTCAACGCAGCGTATCAGGTGCCATCTATACTCGCCAGTCTTGGAGAGCAGTCGAATCTCGGTGGTGTATGAGATACGGCCATCACTGTCAGTGCCTACCTTTATGATGCCCTTCCTAGCAAGCTCGGAAATATCAGCCGCTGGCCAGTCATAGTTCGAGCTGCCGCTCGAGTTGTTGCGTGACGGAGACTGCGGCATCGTGCGTAGGTTTGACCCTGGACCTGTCGTGGACTTCTGTGCCTGGATAGTGCTTGTCGAAGTAGCTTCGGAAGAGAAAGATCCTTGGTGCATCGTACCCTCACTTTCGCGCTTTTGATTTATGGGAGTCGACGGGCGTGTGGTTGGAATTCGGCACTTGGCGAGATCTTCAGGGTGCACATAGTCCATAAATCCGAGACCTAGTGAATTGTCGAAGCTCTGCCCGCTATATGATAGCCATTGCTCATTAGCAAAGGTGATACCTTCATCTTCAGTGGCAGTGAAGATAATCTGGGGTATGAGATTGGCGAGCAGTCGGTGCTTGGCTTCGGACGCCTCGATAGACTCTTGCCGCGCAGCCTTCACCTCGGCTACGTGTTGGTCATGGATATCCATGTACGAGCCAAGGAATTGCATGATGACGCCACGCTTATCTTTTGAAGCAAGTGCGCGAGCATAATACCAGCGATATTGTCCATCAAATCGCCTGATACGAACCGTGCGTGAGAACTGCTCTCCTGTTCGTACAGAGTGACCCCACGCTTTGAGATATTCGTCCTTGTCGTCTGGATGCAAGCTACCCCAAGGATCGGCTGCAAGATCAGCTGCCGTCTGCCCTCGGTAGGACAAGTAGCGACTATTGACCCATACTATTTCACCTGTCTGTGGCAAGGCAACGAACACGTGGGCCGGTAGTGAATCCAGGATGAGCCCTTTAAGTCTGTCAGAAGGAGGAGGCATGTCCACGGCAGTGCTTGTTAATGAACCACTGCGAGACGGCGCAGTGACAGGAGTAGGTCTGCTGACAAGCGTGGAGCTTGGCGGAAGAGATTGAAAAGTAGACGCGAAATCGGCGCCGTACGAGTGCAACATCGTGTGGCCATGGCGTTTCTGTTCAGCGTTGGCAGGTTCAGCCAACGTATCCGCGCATCTGTTAACAGTCACGGTACCCATTTCGCTTGTGGCAGCTCGTTGACTTTCAAAGGATGCCGGCTTCTTTGCTGAACCCAGGTCGTCCGAGCTGCGAGATGGCTTTTCCGTCACGTTCTCGTCGCCTATGTCTGTTGAGGATGAAGAGCTAACCAGTCGAGACCCTCGCTTTTCGGCAGATGAGTTCTCCTTGGATCCTCTTCGGGATCGTTGGATGTTAGAGGAGTCTTGCCGAGTAGAAATTGGCTTCTGTCTGGCACTAAAGTAGCTTTCGCTTTGAGAAACGGCTGCTGGGCTGGAGGTCGGCTGTTGTCTCTTATCAGCAATAGTGCCGAGTGAACCCTGCTCCCAGCCTGGGGTTCCAAGAGGGGATCCGGTAGCGCTTTTCGAAACTTGTGAGTAGTCACTTGGACTGGTCATACTCCCAGTAAAGGAGCGTTGTCGGGGAATAAAATCATCGGCAGTGAGATATGGCGCACTCTCCATAGGTCGTCCATCAGGGTCAACCGCACCGAATCCAGCAGTCTGAGGCCTCTTGCGCTGTAAGCCGGCCAGCTCAGTTTCTAGGTTGCTGTAATGACGGCAAAGCGAAAATGTCGTAGCGAGGTGCGGTGCTAGGTGCTCGAGAGAGTGTCGTAAGTTGGAGGGGTATGGTATTATCGGGCTAAGTATGGACAAGATGGCGATAGGTGCGGGCTTTTCCTTATAAGGGCTGCCAGGCGATTGACGGTTAGTGTCCTCGACGTTGGGGATGTTTTCACCTCTGCTCCTAAACTGGGCTTTCTGTTCCATCGCAGTATTGTCGAGCCTGAAGGGGTGAGTCGGCTTGGAGAGCAGGACATGAGACAAGGGTATGTGCAGAACTGTCCATGAGTTATCCACCCCGATCGCTTCGGGGGGTCGGGTTCCTGTATAGTCGGTGCTGCCGCTTTCGGGGTTAAACGAGTCCTCGTCGACTGTCGCATCTGTGAAAAAGGGGTTCTCTTTTGGATCAGAGCGAACAGCGGGTGATGGAGCTGGAGATTGGGACCATGGTGATGGGGGTGCTTGCTCGAACTCTTCGTATTTTGGAGTAGGCGGCCGTGGCTTTTCTTCTTCCAGTCGGCTGTCCAACCTAGCTGTCAAAGTCTTAGCTCGCTCGCCAGAAGTGGTTTTACTCCGAGTCGGAACGCGTGATGATGCTGCTCCGCTGAGAATAGAAGAGAGCTTCGAAAAGGATTCGGATCTCGGTTTGTGGGATGACTTCTTGGGAGTGTCTACGACAGTCTCTCTGGAACTTCCCTTGGACTGTGAGGATTGGTCCATCGGGGTATCGGTGGTGAGGTATGGATAAGTTCTTGTGAGCGCGATGGTTCGTCCGCGCTCCAGGACGCGCATTACGCCACTGTGATCAATCAGGGGATCCGCTTCGTAGTCGAGAGCCTGGAGAACAGGCAAAACACGACCCTGGCCTTGCTGTTCGGGAATTAGAGGAGCTTCCCAACTGGGAATCTGCGGTTCGTTGGCGTTGTGCTCTTCAAGCGCAGTCTTATCCAATCGAGCGTGGCACTCGCGCGATGCCCTTGTAGAATAGTTCATGGGGAAGTTGCTCTGACTCCTGGAGAGGTAAGAAGGCCGTTGTGCCGGAGCAGGTTGAGGTTCCCGAGACCTTTCCTTGTTCTCTTCATAAGAAGTGAACGAGTGGCGGCTCATAAGCCCTGGTCGAGAGGCAGGTATGACTTTGAGCGTACTGTCTGGCGTTTCAGCGGCCTCGGAGCAGTCCCTATCTCCACTCATCATGGCACTGTTCGTGTCCTTTCCCATATGGCCAAGACTCAACCCATCCTCTTTATGCTGATTAAAGGTTGCTTTTTGACCCCATGGCACGTTCTCAATGTCTGTTGAGTCAGCTGGAACAGCCAAGGTCACTCGCTCCGCCTTGTACACATCTCGCATAATTTGTATTACGGTATTCCACCAGGCGTTGAGACCAGGCTCGGCAGCAAGCATCAAGGATAAGTCGTATAGACTTGGGCTAGGGTAGTCAGGGTTCTCGGGATGTGGCGACATGGCGGAGGGTTGAAAGGCGAAATTGGAGACAGGAGTCGAATGGTCTGACATGAGTCTATCCTGCGCACCCATACCTAGTGACTCGAGGGACATGAAGTGCGAGCGAGGGGCACCGGTTGGTGAGAGAGTAGTAAAGGGTCGGTGCAGGTTCGATGGCATGAAGCCTGCTGAAGCCATCCGAGGAAAGGGGTAGGATGGCGTAGCCGCAAAGGTTGCTGGTGTCGTCGGCCCGCGGACAGTAGCATTAGATTCGGTTGAGGTTGTGGTGAGGGACGACGTCGGAAAGGGTGAGGTTGCGAGACCCTCTTCGGGAATTGGTGATACGCGAGGTTTATCTCCAGGACTCACTGCCAGCCCTTTAGCAGACAGTTCACGCCGCTCCAGATCACGGGCCAGCTTTTCTCGATATTCGTTGAGTTGTTTCTGAGAAGAAAGCGGCACGGGCGAGGAGGAGGCGTCTTCATGACCAGTTCGCCTTGGGCTTGGAAGATTGTTCAGCGATTCTGCCCTTTTCGTCGGCGATCCAGGGACGGAGGATCTGGCTTTGACAGCTAAAGCCGACCTATTATCCGCAGCGTCTCCCCCCATAATTTTTGGAGGGCGTGATGATCTGTTCGGTGCATTAAGAGGCAAGTTTTGAGCTTGCGGATGTGGGTGGCGATCGGTCATTGCGTCATGTGCCGTCTCCGCTGCGGCCTGAGTCGCGGTCGCGGTTGCAGTCGCAATCAAAGAAAAAGGCCACACGGTCATCACACGTCCATGTCCAGCATATATCGGGTCGGTGGTCTCGGCGGGCGATGGTGGTGGCTAGATGGTGAAGAAGCGAAGAATGGATCGATGTCCTAGGAAACGCGTCGAAGTGAATTCTGAAAAGAAAGTTGTAGTTGCCAAAGAGACCTGCACCTGGCATGCCTCACTTCACACACAGAGTAGCGTAGCGGTAAATCCTCGAATGGATCTGTTGACAATGCAGCGCAAATACAAGGACAACAATGAGGGCGGAGAAGACGTGGGAAGAGAAACCGGGGATCTCTCAAGAGAGACAGCGGGCGGTACGTGTCTAGGATGAATGATGGAGGAGGCGCGGAGAGAAGAGTCGTTGCCACAATGAAGCGAGGGGGATGGCGAGGCAAGGGCAGGCACCAACTCGCAGTTCACGTCTCTTGATGGTTGGTAATGGAGTCTCCGTCGACGATAGCCAGCTGAAGTTCTTCACAGAGATGGAGAGAGGACGAATAGTGGTGAATTAGCCTAGCGCAGTACTGTAATGAGTTGGTGCAGTGGTGCGGCGGTGCGGTGCGGTGGGCGTGGTGGATTCTGCTGATGGTGGGCGAGCCTGCCCCCGTCGGCTGGCCCATGCCCGCGGGAAAGACACGGTTCTACGATGACGTAGGGGAAGGGGACAAGCAAGACAACTTCACGCCCCCTTTGCAGTCCCCAGTAGGGAGCGATTTAGCGGGCGGCGCTACTGCCCGTCCCTTCAAAAGTCAATGCCTGCCAGTAGTAGTTTAGTCATTGGATACTCCGTACCTTCCTGCGCCTTGCAACACCTCGACAGTAGAACTAACTAATACTCTAGTACTGTGGCCTTCGGCTCTCAACTCAGATTGGCAGCGAACCCAAGCCACCTCTTGATTGACGATCGGAGAATGAGTGATTTACGCTTTACGCTGTCGGTTTTCTCCTTCTTCACGCAAAACCTGTCATGCATCGGCCGTACGAAGCGATCAGGTCTTCTTATTACTGCCCTGTGCAGGCAGCCACACGGGAGCGGCAACCGGAAGACGCCGGGCACCAGGATATCCGCTCCCATCTGCGACAACACCAGAAAGCCCTCACGACGAACAACGCCAGCAAGACGGCGCAGGACTGACGCAAACAAGCGAGAACGCCGATTTTTCAAGGGAAATCCGGTGAATTTAGCAAGGCAGCGATTGGCATGCTTCTTTTGACAGGCAATCCGACATACAACACTAGACCCTGGAGTCTCGTAGCTCGGGTCAAGGTCTCTGTCTGCTGAGCTCAAATGCGCCAATCCTTCAGAGGTAAATTGCAATGTTTACAGACTACTGTGCAGTACTTACAGAAGCCCTAATAAGCCAACCATCTTAACTGATTCCTCAAGGAACACTCCCAATCCTTCTAGCTCTCCCAGACAACGATAGGATCGTTGGCTCCTAGACTGGTGTACTAGTCTAGTTGAACCCTCCCCCTCTGTGCACATCCCCCCCCCAAATGCTCCCCTCCCCCGGGTCTCCCTGTGATGCCGCCGTTGTAACGCCCAAAGTATCACTTCAACTCCACAGCCAACCGTCACCCTATCACGCTTTCTTCCGCTGTTACGTTGGTGTGAATGTCTTGCCCGTTGCGTCTCGTTTACTCGTCCAAACCTGTCTCGCACCATGATGGGTTTGCATTGTTGACAATGGTTCGTTCCTTGCTGACACTAAGACGAACCAGAATATACTTTAGTTCAATTTTCAATGCCTTCATGCAAACGACGCTTGGCCATAGCACTGACGCTTGCTGGCAGGGGGATGATCGCACTCGAGCAACCCCGTTCTTCCTGCCTCGGTCGTGGTTTGGCAGCTATACTAGGCTGGTACTATGGTACTAAAAGCATACAGCGACTCCATCCAACACTCTTCTAACACCGGCCGGCCGTTGGAGATTAAGCTCGGCGAAGAAAGGAAATGGAAGGAGAGAAAGTCCATATGCTGAGCTCGAGCTAGACTCGGCCCGCCATGAAGGATCCTTTGGCTGGGGTCCATGCCACGTTACCCGTCAAGGCTATCATTGCAAGTGATCATCGTTCTCCTCATTCCTGTTTGCCGCCCTTTGGAGCCGTTGAGCGAAACCGATTTACAAGACGTTCATGCAGAAATAAGCTGTCAGGCCGCGACACGCCACGATATGTGATCTAACCTTTGTCGAGTGCACGGCGGTCGGCGGTCGGCGTCCGATCAAGAGACTCTCTCATTGAGTCAACCGTTAACTCAGCACTCGTGTCGCCAGACGAGTCAGACAACCGTCTCGGCGCCCAGTCGATATTATGCAGGGTCGCCTCAGCCGCCGCCTAGAATTACTACGCACATTGCGATCTCGTGAACCTCTGTCTGGCATGGCATGCCCAAGCCACAAACATCCGAGCCTCGGAGCCGCCGCAACTACGCAAGAGATCTGATCACCTTTGCGGCGTTCCAAACCGGGCAATGGCCATGACCATATCTCCTCCAACCACCCAACAAGGCAAGCGAGCCCTCGTCGACAGGGCCACCCCATTTTCAACCCGTTTGACTTTCAGTGGGGGAGCTAACCTTTTTCTTGGGTCAGCCCTCTGGGCTTATTTTCTTAAGTTTCCTCTTCAGGACTTAGTGCATAGGCCTGCCACGCGCGCCGGAACATCCCTTCCTAATAGCCGCCAATTGGCTGACAAGTTGTCCATTCTCTTGTTGGTAGAAGCTTCGAAGCTTCCATCGCAGACAGATACTGTAAAGCTGTTCTCCAGGGCGACTGTTAGCTTGACAGCGAGACAGTCGAGACTACTAAAATAGTAAGCTAAGATCTGCTCTCGGCCGTGTCTTGTCATCCTCGCGGATGCATAAAAAGCTTGTTGCGCCGTATGCTGCGCATTCGATAACTTACTCTGTTGAGCGTAAGAAAAAAGTCGCGAGAAAGCCACCTCCTATCCACAGCCCATTTCCTTTCCTTTCAAATGTCTGCGCTTGACGGCTGAATAATGGAACAAAGCCACGCAGTCCCTCATCTCGAGGTAAGCAGACTACTGCCTTTGTTTTTGTTGTTGTTTGTGTTATTTTTGTTTTTTACGAGCAAAATCTCGATATGGGGAGATTGGAGTAAACTCTCCGGTCGCATACCGAAGATGACAACAATCCCACCATATCTTCAGCTTCGGTAAATTACTACGGCCAGTCATAATAAGTGTACTGTGTGTGTATAGCAGACGAGGTGAACGATTTGATCCTGAAGTAGCCCCATGCTCATTGGCCCGTGGTCGCCTGAAGCGCGGCCCGTTTGGGAATCGCGTCCCAGGCATGACGTCTCGATAGCTTGGGTGCATCACATGACGTCAGTGGCTCAATCCCATATCCCAGATTGAGTTAGATCTGAGAAGCAGTCACGTTCCGACAACACATGCATGCCCTGCCCAGGCTGAAGTTTACAGTCATTTTCTCAACGCTCATGTTTAACTCTAGGGTAGCTTATGAGTTTATCTGATTTCCCTGATCCGCCGTTATTCTTCCATCTTGCAATGCGGACATGTACCTACCTACCTTGCTGACCGTCCCCGACCACTTTATTCCTGGTAGCCTCAAGTGTCCATTCTTTTGTCCACTTTTATTGGTTGACTAGCTAGATGGGATATATGTAGGTTCCGTAATATTGCGCGGCTTCTGGAGTAGGCATCCAGACGAGTGCCCGGATCCGCAACACCAACATAACAAATGGCACGAGCGACGTCAACACGTCGATGCCACACATTGGATGCCAGCTACCCGAGAACTACACCTCATCTGCACTGTCCTCATCCCCAGCAGCCTCATCGTTGTTGCCCCAGAGGCGGCATATTGGCTCCTTCGGCTTACATTTGAATGACTCGCGCCAGCCATCGACATCCCTCAACGGCGCCCATGATCGTACCCGCGGTGATGGGTGAAGCCCCGTATTGAGCTGCTCGGGCTTGATCCCGTGTCGCTCTTTTGAGCAGTGCCACATGGACTTTATCATCCAGAATAGCTGATCATTGGTGAATGTGGCAAATCCTGGGAGTGCAGCCTCTGATGCATTGCCGAATTTCTTCTTCCACGCCCGGTACGCCACGTCCACGCCGTGCGTATCCGCGATGACCTCGCCAAGGACCGTGTTGCCGTCCAGCTTGAACGTGGAGTTGATAGACTGTCCCTTCACCATGTTCAGACTGCTGTACTTGTCGACAAAGCACCGAGACTGCTCCTTGAACTTCTCCCGGGGTAGCCATACGTCGAAGGAGCCATTGCCCGAGACTTGGAAGCCTTGGTCGTCGAAGCCATGCACGATCTCGTGGCCAATGACGGCTCCCAGTCCAGCGTAGTTGACGTAGCTTGGCAAATCGATGCCTAGCATGGGCTCCCACATCATGCCCGCTGGGATGATCACTTTATTCTGCCTTGGGGCGTAGTAGGCGTTGACGGCAAAGGCATCCATATACCATTTTGACCTACTGGCTGGTTTATGGAGGTCGTGTTTCCAACGCTTTAGAAAATCTCGGTTTTCAAGCCGTAGGTAGTCATCCGCGTGTCTCCATGTGAAGTTGTTGATCCCTGCACTGACTTCGGCGCCGATGTATAACTCCTTCAGTTCTTTCCAGTTCATCAGATCAGGATCCTGCCGTCATGACATATTGTTAGCCCCCATCTAGATCCTCTTCAAAGTTATCCATCAGGGGAAATTTGGTCAGCACGTACGTTGTGAGAGAACCCCACCATAACCTCCATCTTTTGTGCTTTATCAAGGGCCTTCTTTCTGGCGTCTTCATCAAGCCACTTTGTCTCGTTGACGATGATGATCCACTCCGCTTTGATCTCATCAAACAACCTTTCCCCCATATGCTCAATCTCCTTAGTAAATGTGTTATTCGCGTAGAAAGAGCTCATGATGGGTCCGAAGTGCTTCGCCGTTCTCGCCTTGCACTTTTTGCTGTGTGGTATCGCAGCTTTCTATGCATTGTACGTTAGCATGAAAAGGCTCGCAGCAGGTCGTCCATTTGCTGTTATAGGGCAGGAAGACAGTTTGCATACCGTGCCTATGATCTGGAGCTGTATCTTTTTGTACCGTTTGACAATATCATGATCAAGCAGTTCAGACATCTGCAGAAATGTTTGCCATACGAAGTACGCACGGATAACATCTCGCGGCACTTTACGAAGGATGTCTGAAAGCTGCTTCCAGTATACATCAAACATGACCTCAATCTCGCTAGTAATCTTGGATGGTTTTGCCTTTGCGTTCTTGTCACCAGCATAATCCATGGTAGGGTGCATGAGGATGAGTTTGTCGAGGCTAAGCTCGGGAATCATGGCTCCTAGCTTCGATAGATCTGTTTTACTGATGTTCTAATAAGAGAGAGGTACATCAATTAGCTCTAAATTCGCACGAGTTTCGAGATGGCCAGAATGGTTGAGAAGAGGCGTGCTTACCGAAGGGCTGCGCCAAGCTCCTTTAGGAGGGACGATACTCTGGAGATTTTTCTCGAGCTCAATCACACTCCAGGCGACTTGCTTCCAGTCATGATCCAATGCAGGATGGTATCTTGTCTTCTTGAAAGCGTTATCCAAGAGGCTGTCCACAACGTCATGGTACGACTTGACAATCTTTTTGTCGTCGTAGATGTTCTTCCTCAGAAGACCGCACTTGATCCATGGACCTACACCGATTCGCATCACCGACTATGGTGAAGTTAGTCGGTCTAGCCAGAATAAGAAGTGGTACTTCTGGTAATGAAGCTGGATGATAGTAGGAAAAGAAGATTTATAAACTTACAGAATCGAAAGCAGATGTAATTGGATCGATTTGGGCAAACACCCTCATACGATTCCGAGCCAGGACGTACGTCGCATTCGCGATAATGTCTCGATCGGCCTCGGTCATGGATTGCGAGGCGTTTAGCTGCTGTACTGCTTGGGATTTATTGGTACTTGGAACTTCCTGCTCCTGAGTTGTTTTCTTCTCCTTAGAATCGTCCTGGAAATCGTACGCGTGGAAAGCATCCCGCAGATTCTTCACTACTGCATGGAACGGACCAAGACCTTCAAATTCAAGTCTGAACTCGTCTCGGCAAGTATCGTAGTAGCGGCGCATCATGTTAAAGGTATACTCGTCGGCGATCTCCGGTCTCTCCTTTTCAGCCTACAGAAATGGGGTGTAAGTGCTTTGCTCCGTAAATAACACTATATGCCGGTTTAGCACGGGAACAGATTAGCAGCTTACCTCTGTGCCAAATGGATTGCCGACGACATGATCAAGGATCTCTGAGATCCTGTCAGCGGCGATACTCCACCACGTTACTTGTTGCAACTCGTCGCGCATCCTCGCACTATATCTGTCCGTAACTCGAAAGCCGCCGCAAACCTCTATTGTGTAATTTGTCAGACCTATAGAAAAGAGTCTAAAGCTGAGGATACGGGTACGATCGGAAGGGCGCCGATGGGTGGCAACACGTACTTTGATCCCAGTCCTCGCAGAAGTCGTTATCCTTGGGTCCAAGGTCCACAGAGTCTCGGAGCATATGGGCCACTTGGCTACAGTAGCCGGAAGTGCATATTGGTCGCTTTGCAGGCTCATCGTCTTTCTCTTCCTGCTTCGTGTTGGCCCCGAATGCTAGAAGTGGCAACGCCAGGAACATGAGTCGGCGCAACATTGTGAAATGGATAGGCAAACGTGCAACCGGAGGATGAAGAAATGAAAGTACCATTTATGATTTTACCTGAACGTAGTTCCACGAAGGGCTGATAATCTAAAAGGCTGCGACAGCACTGTCAAGCTCTGACGTTGCGTCGAAACTTTGAAACCCGCGAAAAAAACCAAGAAAAGGCCACATACAGCATAACCAACTTTTACAGTAGATGAAAAGCAACGTTATCATTCTATGACTGCAAGGCCACGATTTAAAAAGCGCAGAAACTCATCAAAGAAGCACCTGGAGTACATAGAAGTACCCAAAATCAGGCTGGCGCCTTGAATCCGAGCTTCTGCTTCTGAATTCTGGGAATGATGCCGACAATAACCAAGATAGAGAGTAGAAGAACTGCCCAGAGCTTGATCTTCAGGACATTCCTGTTGTAGTCCGTATCAACGGCCGTAACAACCGTAACCAGCAGCAGCAGTAGAACAAGGTAACCACTGTAGCGGTGATACTTCCAGATGGCCTTGGCATTTTGCTGCCCTCCGTAGAGCGCTGGCACTGCCCACATGGTGAAGCCAACAAAGTACTGCAATAACAAGAAAATCGAGGTAATCACACCGAGGTAGCCATGGGCGGAGTGGAAGTGGGGGCCCTTGTTGGCGATCTTGTTATACTCGATGATGGTGACGCCTGCGACGAGTAGCAAGAAGGCGACTAGATTGAGTGAAGCGTGGACGCGCTGGCCGATGCGCTTCTGGTCAGCCGTATGGGTGGGCTGTAAAGCCAGAACAGACTGAGCAAGGGTGAGGACTGCGAGGGATTGCGCAAGAGGATGGCCAGAGAAAAGGATCAAAGGCTTGGTAAGTACGCTGGCCCAGATGAGGACAACGAGGAGGAGGATGCCAATTTGGGCAACGGCGCCAGTGCCTATTTGGTTGGTCAGACATTGCTCTCGTTCAAAAACGCATCGAGGTGTATTGGTAGTCTCACCGAGAATGAGGTTTTTGACTATCGACATGTCTTCTTTCTGAGCTGCGTCGCCTGGTCTACCAAGAAGAGGTTCTGTTTCGCTACGACCAACACCCAAGATCTCGTCGTCGTTGGGCACATGCTCGGGTATACCTGTCGCGCTCGCCATCTTGAACTGTTCTGACACGGGAATCTCTATATTGATATCTTCGATGAAATGCCTAAGGTTATCGATTTGCGCAATGGGCTGCACAATAAGCTGTTCGATGTGCTGCGGTATGGGATGTTAATGGACGAAGCTTCGCGGGAGCTTGGGTTGACTCGGGGACGTAGAAGCCGTAATGAAGATGGCGAGGGCGATGTCAAAATGAAATCTACAGTACCGTACCGTACCTTCCGTAAAGCAGCTTAGAAATTCAAGTCAGTGACGACGACGTCAGTTTTATCTGTGAGCTTTAACCAATCGAACGCCAGCGTTTGCAATCAGAGCAAATAGCTTATGTTAGCGGGGTAAGTTACACTTAGGTACGGAGGTGGGTATCAAAAGTCTTGACTGACGCTAAAAGCAATAGAGACTAAGAAAGACAAGATCTACACTATTGTTGAACCGTAGCTTGTGGTTTCAAATTGACATATGTCTTCAATTGATTTAGTTGATTGAGTTGTGATCTATCTGGCCTGCTTCCCCTCATTTTGGGTATTTAACCTTGCGCTATTCCTGTTTATGACGTGATCTAGTCAGGTGACTTTCCTTTCATCCATCTGAGCTTCAATTGGTATTGGCACCGTAAACACACCTGTTCCAGTCCCAGAATCTTTGCCATGGCCACAAATAGCAGTAGCTTCTTGTTTGAGCTTACTTGACATGTCGTCAATGTATTGTTCGGCTTTCTCAACATGAAACCCAAATGCTAGTCGCACCATCTCCTGGACCAAGTCCTTATCCTGCTCTGGTGAACAGCCAAGCCTAGAAAAACAAGCATAAATTCTGGACGCTGCAGTTTCCAGGACCTCCGCAAATCCACCGCCGAGATCGAGACCTTTCTCAAGAAGTTTTGCTTCAGCATCTTGGAACTGGCTGCGGTATAATTGTCGGGCTAGTGCCTGTCGTGATATATTCATGTGCGCGATATGCTGATGGTCACCCAAAATGCTCTGGATCCTCTCATCTGGCCATAGCAGCGGAAATGGCATGGGGTAGTGATTTACTTGCCAAGGGGCAGTCTGAGCGAATTCCCAATCGATGACGGCCAGAAAGTTCAAATCGTTGTCAACTATGATATTTTGGGTGCCAAGATCCATGTGATTGAGGGGATATTGTGTGCAAGGAGTTTGGAATAGTGTCGTAGACCGTACAATGTCAACAAAAACCACCGCACCGAGCTTTCGGAAATGCGACTTCTTTTTATCTGTACTGACTTCCGAGGAGCACGCCCGGTATAAAGCTGCTTCTCCCATTGCAGTGAAGTACTGAATAGCGTTAGAAAAAGGGCCTTGTGACAAATATCCTTCCGCTGCGGCGAAGGACAATTTATCGATTATGGGCTCTCCTGTTTTTGTTATGGCGGAGATTGACCCAATCAAGGGATATGACAAGGTTGCTAGAGACGTTTGGATCCTTGTCCACTGTGCCATGATATATTGTTGCTTTACAATCTAGGACATGTTAGAATCCTTGGAGACAGCAAAAAGATTAACGGACCGGCAAGCCGCAAAGGTCTGGCACCAGATCTTGAAGCGTGTTTCCATGAAAGCCTTCTATCAGCATGTAGATAGCACCAGCATCGGCGGCGAACTGCGATCCGGGACCTTCGTAGGCGTATACACGAGGGACAACCACAGTTGCGAGATTTTGTCTCACGAAACGCATTGTAGACACCTCGCACTCAATCGAATATTGCTCATCGGTCTCATTCACTGTTGGCAGTGTATTAGGGTGGCGAGGCAATCGAACACGTGCGATGATGAGACTGTTGTCCTCAGCGACCATCTCAAAACAAATCCAATACTGCCCTGCTGAAAATGGCTTGCTCATGACAAATTTTTGGCGTTTAAGGAGTTTAGCATGGTTCAGAAGCATGCCTTTGTTAAGCTTGGCAAGTAGTCCCTCTAGTCGTTCTTTCATGCCGTTGTAGTCCCAGCCCTCGAATGATGTCCATCTTGTGCTTGGGGCGAGAGTCGACATGTTGAGTCTATAGGGCTGTTAAAGTTATGAGGCTCGCAATGCAATTTAACTGCTAAAATGAGACGTGATGATGAGATGGTCAAAGTGGGTGATTTGCATAGTGTTTGTTGAACCGACGCCTGTGGTTTCAAATTCACATATGTCTTCAATTGATTAAGTTGATTGAATTGATTGAGTTGTCATCTCCCTTGACCTGCTTCCCCTCATTTTTGGGTATTTAACCTTGCGTTATTCCTATTCATGATGTGTTCTAGTCATCTGACTTTCCTTCTATCCATC